>JAOBRD020086616.1:0-26845 GCA_027575215.2 Hydrozoanthus sils
CTCAATATTCTTCTTATTCAAATATCTTTCTCAACTTCCTCACTATCCAACAAAAGTTTGGGTTAACTCCCGCCTTAGGGAAGAAGTCAAAACAATGGTATTTTAAAGTAACCCAATTTTGTCGGGGGAGGTGGCGGGTGGCGGCACAGACCCCCCTATCCCACCCCCCACCACTTTTTCAGAGCTCAATTTCTCAAAACCTGATTTAGGGGTATTGTTTTCTTATTGTATTATGGACTCCTCCCTCCACAAGGAAGGCGTCGGTGCAAGCGCTTTATCAATATCTCTTTTTTTGAACATGATATTTGCTCCTGAAATTCAGCCTTTTTGAAAAAAGGTGGTGGGTGGCGGCACATAATACCCCACCCTTCTAAACTGGGTTCCTAGAAAATACCATTGTTTTGAAAATAATGGCGGTTGTACGTTTCACCATAATCCCTTACGAGTCTGGAACACTGCTGAAATTATAACAGGGAAAGCAAAGAAAACCAAAGCTTCTCTATAATGCATTGCGAGCCTAGTATCACTGAACACAGCCAAAGCTTTGTAAAATTCGTCTCTACCAAAAACACTTAGCATGGCAGATTTGAAATTTTCAAGTTTTCTATGCGTTTTTCCGAGCAATGTTAGATTTTGCTAGATCTAGTAATAGCCATTAGATTGACCGAGCGGAGACTGGCGTCTGCACGCGGGCTAGAGAAAAGCAGAAGTGAACAGAAAAGATTAATTCGATCAACTCGCTCGATCCCAGGGCTTTTCGGTTTCTACGGTTAGAACAGTCTGGGAAAGAGGCTTCTCTTCTCCTCCGCCCAGAAACCACTGCATGGTCTATTCAGTAAATTAGATAGCTTACAAATAAGAACCACAATTCAGTTTCAAATAAACGAAAGTCAGTCTGTTAAAAACGGTTTGGCGCATCCACGGGCGCTAGGATCAGCTCACTGTATCAATATATGGTAAATCTAGCTAGCGGGATCTACTTTAAATACAAATATTCACGGTTATTTTCACCGAATTACGACCGAATTGTCCTTTACTGTTCGTGACAAATTCTATGGCTAGCTAGCTACCGTTATTTTCGCCGAATTGCCATTTAATTTTTGTGGTAAATACTAGTTGTAAACCGTTAGATAGGGTTTGCCAAGCCACTGAACGAATTTAATACTTTGAATTTACTTTACTACCGACTCCTCCAAAGCATTTTAAAATTCCGAAAGTGTACTTACATGCACGATTTTCCGCAGAATTGTCCTTTCTTTTAACTAATCATTCGCAGCTTTGAAATCGACATCAGTTTTAGGTAATAAGGTGTATATTTGTTTCGTTGGCTTGTGCATTATCACGTTGCTTTCGTCTAAAGTGGGTAACATCGAATTGACACGTGATCAAAGCGTTATCTAAAATGGCGCGCGTGATACAACGACTACATCTATGACTACAACTTCGACTACAATGCGACTACGACTAGGTCGATTACGGCTTCAAGTACGACCACGAATTGGAGTACAACTAAAACTACGATTACGACGACTACTACGACTATTACGATTACGGCTTAGATTTCCACTATGACAATTTGGAATACGACTACGACAACTACGATTACTACAACTGCTACGACTACTGCGATTACAATACCGACTATGATTATAACTACTACGAATTCGACGATTACGACTACTACAATTACGACGACTGCGACGACAACGATTACCGTGAATACGATTTCAAAATACGACTACGATTACGCCTTCGACTACGTTTGCGATTACGACTATTATTAAGATTTCAACTTGGACTACGATTACTCTTGTTGATACTTCGATGCTGGTTCCTTTTATGCTGATTAGAAACTCTTTCTATACTTGACCTGTAAATTTGTTGTGTATATTATTAAAAAGTAATCACACGACTTTTCTCGTTCAATTTTAAAATAACTTGCACTAATGTGTTTTTCATAAAGCTGCCTATACAAATAGGTGTTTACAATTTATTTGCAATACTACTTACCTCTAGTGATACATTATTGGGCCCTTTTTTACTAACACACTATCTTTGGTTAGTTTGTGTACAGTCACGAGGCTTTCACCCAAAGTGGGCAAGATCGAGTGGACACGATATTAAAGCGTTATCTAAAGTGACGTGATGTTATTTATTGAAACGCTAATCCCGGCCTACACGTGAATCGTGAATTTTTTTGAGCCTGAGTACTGAAACTTCTTAATTATTACTGAACAACAATGAAAACAAGCTGTACTGTACGTTATCCATACAAATAAGACCTCTCGTGCTTTGAGTGAAAACCACGATATTTCATATAAATAAGTATTTACAATATTTACAATTGATTTCCAATCCTTCTCATCGCTAATGTTACATTATTGGGCCCTATTTCACTAAAACACTGTGTTTCGTTATTTAGCTCGTGTATCAAGTCACGCGGCTTTCACTCAAAGTGGGTAAGATCAGTGGACACGTGATCACTGCAAAGCGTTATCTAAAGTGACGTATACTATTTATTCAAACGCTAATCCTGACCTACACGTGAATCGTGAATTCTTTTGAGACTGAGTATTGAATTTGCATCTTAATTATTACTGAACAATATTGCAAATAAACTGTACCTTTATCCTAACCAATACGACCTCTCTTGCTTTGAGTGATAACAACGATAAAGCAACAGAACAAAATTTGAGAGAATATTTACATTTGAACTTATTTTTTCGTAAAGAATGTTTGTTACCGTACTTTGAGTTCGATGTTCTGCTGATTCCTATGCGGATAATGAATACAGTTCAAACGGCATCTGCCGTGGCAGGTACACGGAAATATTTCATATACTATAAATAAGTATTCAGCGGTCCTCGTTCAGTCATCAATTACATACATCTTTCACTAAAGCACTGTTTAAAATATTTAAAACAATGTTTCGTTAGTATGTGTATGGTCACGCAGGTTTCACCCGAAGCGTGTAACATCGAGTGGACACGTGATTATAGCGTTATTTAAAGTGGCATAATATTCTTTTGTGATTATATAAGGTAGAAGTGTTTTCCCTGCGCTAAATTTGACGAAACGCCAATAACCGACACGCGAACTCCTTTAAAATTAAACTGATTAAAACTTGGAACCGAATGGGAAACAAACTGTGCCTTAATTCACACAAATAACATCTCCCTTGCTTGGAGTAGCTAAACCACGATGTAGCAATAAAAAAAAAATTAAAAGAACATCCACCTTGAATTATTTGTTTCGCTGACTGTAATAAAAATCTAAGAAACGGGCGGAAAAATTTAAAGGAGTTGGGGTTTTTGCTGAGGTGCTTATTTGTGCTACCCACAAAATGTACGATCCGGCGTTAAAACCCGAGCCCTCATGCTACAGGAGATTGGTCGATTTCATTCATTGCAAACCGATTCCTGGGCGCCTCTGCATCGGGTTTGCTTGCCCTGTAAGATCAACTCTGGCGGAACTAAGACCCTCGGCCGCGAAGAAGTTAAGTCCTGCAGTGAATAGAAGCAGTTTTTTGTGAAAAAAAGAGATCGGAGAGAAAAGGGGACCCGCTTCTAAGACAGCGCGATGTTTAATAGCCCATTGTGCGTCGTTTCCAAGAATCGCGTTGTTTAAGAAACAAGAATCGCGTAGCGCATTGACGGAACTAGAGAGACGTGACTTCTGACAAATAAAAATCAAAACAGCCGTTGTGTTTTTACGCCAATTCAGTTTGAAAAACAAAGGTGTTTTTATTATTAACAAGTCTTACGCTAAGTGATGTGTGGACGATGGCACCCGTGACAGGTACCTCGACTTCCATGCAGTTGATTTCATTTACTCTATGCACCACCATTAAGTCATTTGGGAACGTGTTTTTAACACAGGTTTTGAGAAGCAAAAAATAGAGAATCATGGCGATCAACTGAACTACCGCTTTTTATAAGGTAAGACAAAGCTTAAATGTGAACATGAAGAACTTTGTGACCAAAAAGGACTTTTATTCTACACTGGTTTGAACACGGGGCGGCCACTTCCGGTTGTCTGCTCTCTCTAGATCTTCGTGTTTAAAATGAGAGTTTCAGAAACAACTGCGAAACAAAGATAAATTCAACGTGACATTAAGCACAGCCTTGCTAACTTGTCTTTAGATGATGGAAAGATTTTTCAGCCGAAGATGAAAGATTTTTTTAATCAATTGGCTAGTTTTTAAAATCTAGCCGTTTGAAAGCACTTCCGGTCTACTAGTGTGATGCGAACTTAGGGAATTTGCGGCGCCTCTCCGAAGCAGATTCAGTAGCAAATTAAATTCGGTTTAGAAACTATCAAACTTTGTATTTGATTAGTTTTATTCAATTATTTTCAAATGAAAGTACCCCTCTGGCAACGATTAAAAATCAGTCTTCAAATGCAATTTTGTTCTAGTATCAGTAGTGTTTTAAAGACCACATTTAAATCTAAGATTGAACGAGATGGTAATCATTTTTATCTAGAAATATCTATGGTTTAGCGGAAATGAAAAGAGGATATTCCTATATATCAATGAGTACTTTCTTCGATTGCGTTTTCGAGATCTGCCGATCACGTGATGTGCACGTGGAGCTACTCGCTTTGTCGGCTGAATGAATGAGTAAGCGCCACCCGTCGCAGCAGCTGATTTTACGCGGGAAATTAAACGTGTCGATACGGCATTGGAATATCCCCAATCTATACTAAGTGCCTTTTATCAAGGGTTGAGTTAAGGAAAATCAGAGTGATCTTCTCCTGATCTTCTTTGCAATCTTAGTACAAGTTTTGTCGAAAGGTAAACGTTTTATGGCAAATCACTTAGATTAGAATTATGGAATATGTAATCGAATGAGGCCAAGTTAAATTTCGCGAAAAATCACGCTTCTCTTGGCCTAATAGTCGAATCAGTTGCCCGACTGCAGAATTAGGCAAAAAGACAAGTGATTTACTACAAAATTTGACGATGTCGATTACCTTTTAATAATATAGCAGACAAACTATTAATTTTCTTTGTTTTTATTCACCAAGACTTCGTACGCGTGAAATTCGTTTTTGTAATTATAAACACGACAGCTTTTTGCTCGCGTGAAGAGCTTTTTGAATGGATGATCTGCAATTGCCGTGTGAACATTTCAAACGATGCTTAAGGGCAATTACAGATAAAATCGAGGGCCGAATTCCGTCTATAATTTTCCTGCTATGTTATTAAAGAATGAATATTCAACACAGTATGGTTAATTTTTTGAAAAACACTTTATTACGGCTGGCCAATCCAGCCTTTTTTGGAATGAAGTACATATTTTTGTGCTACAATTTTTATGCTACAGTAAACACCCACCGCATGGAAGAACAAGTGGACTAAGAACAATCAAGCTGAAACTTGGTTAAAAAAAACTAGCGTAGACATACGAACACATTAAGCCTAAAAAAATATTTCTTTTATAAAAAGCTGTAGGATTGGGGGTTGGGTGTTAGTTATTGTAGTTTGTACAAGACATAGAAAGGAGGAGGGAGGGGGGTGACCGTGAATTCTTAATTTGCTGAAATTCCAGTTGTGTGTCACCAGAACTGCTACCTCTCCCCCAATGTGGTTTTAGTTTGCCATGATGTTGAGGTTGAGCGTTGGTAGTCTTGTTCAGTATTTACTGAAGCAATTTTAAAACCTTAAGAAGAAGATGGCTTTTAGGCTGATCAGTTTACAGGAAAAAGAATAAGAATAAGATCGACCTAAACGCCCAAAACATGTGTTCTTTTATGCGGGTGTTTACTGTATTGTGTTGAATATTCATCTGCAAGTTACGTTTGGCTAAAAACCTTTTAAAATAGGTCTACCTGATCGTTAGCGGCAACCGTTATTGTGTGATTTCAGTTCTGAAGTTCTTCGTTAGAATCACAAAAAAAAGTTTGTGACTACAAGTGTTCGTTATTGCTGATAAACGGATCTTTCTTTTAAGCATCTAACTCTTTTAAACTTCTTGTTAAACTGTATACATTTGTGAAAATTTGAGTTCCCAATTGAAAATTACTATATAGAAAAAAGTTATTTTTTGCGTCTGTTTTAACACATCATATTCACAGTATTTCTCCCTCTCTCTTATTTTATGTTTGATAAGCGTATGTGTGAGTTGCTTGCTTCAAATTTGTTTTAGTTCATAGTTTGAATTAGATAAAACAATTATGCCATGACATTTTCCTTTTTATTTCAACCTTAGATGAGAAGGTCGTCTTATGTAAGCTTTGTAGTTTCAATGCTCCTCCTCGCCAAATGTTTGACTTTTTTTCAGTTTTAAGCTTACTTTATGTGATAAAAAAATAAATTGAAACTGATTTTTTTACAAAATTGCGTTTGCAACTATTCACAAACTACGCTCTTTTCTTTTAAAAAACACGGTCTAAGTTTGGGGTCTAAGACAGGATTTTCTTAAATATTTTAAGGGGCTTAGCCTCAAATTCTCTAAAAATATAAAAGTATATATTAAAAGAAGAGAGACCTACTTTGCATTGTAGTCTCCGCCCAACAAACTCTAAAAGCCCCTTCCTCGATCTCCCTCTAAGCCTAAGTTGTTGGTGAAGTTGTTTAAAATTCATCATCTGTTATAACTAATAGACTTTACACAGTTTTTCGCTGTTTTAGGCATCATAATCTTTAACTCCATCCCATTGTGAAAATATATGTTTTTCGCGAAAATGTTCTATCCTGGACAAGTGGCTAGAACTGGTCAGCTGTGGGTGTATATATGTAACTTTTTGGCAAAGAATCATGCTTGACAACACATTGAATCATGCTTTATCGGTAAATTAAGTATAATGGCTCATGGATGTCGTATTCTAATATGTGAAATGTCTAATAATCCTCTTCGACGAGCAGAAAGTGTGATATCATAGCGTGACGTCATACCGAGATGTTTATATTTTTCCTTGCAATTGACCTGAGAGCGCTAGGATTGTTCTATTGATAAACTGAAAAGTAGATTTAGCGAGGAGCGAACTTTCTGGTTTGATACAGTTCAGTCAAATGATCAAAGTGCATGTCGTAATGTGAAATGCTACGAACTGTTTTGTCTAACAATCCTCTTCAATTAGAAGAAAATGTGACATCAAAGCGTGACGTCATATCCAGTTGTTTTGTCTATGTTTCCAATTTATCGAAATCGCTTCCTTTTCTTTTGATGCACTGAAAAGTAGATTTGGATGGCGAACATGTTCACGATCTTTTTAATTAAATAGAACTCAACCAATTGATCGCGTCGTTGTGGGGAAAAAATTGATAAAGTTTTATCTAGAAATCGCCTTCAAAAGCGAAAACTTTACATCAAAGGGTGACATTGACACAGATGTTCATTCTCACGGCTAGCCTTTCTACTGATAAACTAGACAACCTATTAATCGATAAATTTTGTTCCAGTTCAGTCCTAGAAGCCAAAGATTAATCTTCAAGGAGTGTCGTCTTGAGTTCGCCAGTTCTTATCTGAGAACGTTAGCTATCGCACTCGTGAGTGATCGAACATCAAATTTGTTTTACGCATATTTTGTTTAATTTGTAACGTAATGTCAGTTTTGCTTTCTTCAATGTCAACTAAAGACACAAGTTTTTGCCATTTTTATTACTTGGACGTAAATAATCGCATTCGTTTTCAAAACCACACCTTTATTCTCCTATTAAGTTTTAACATGTTGGTAAAAACCCCGTAAAAACGCGCGC
Source organism: Hydrozoanthus sils (assembly GCA_027575215.2). Classification (NCBI taxonomy): domain Eukaryota; kingdom Metazoa; phylum Cnidaria; class Anthozoa; order Zoantharia; family Hydrozoanthidae; genus Hydrozoanthus; species Hydrozoanthus sils. The sequence continues at coordinate 7,703 of JAOBRD020086616.1, forward strand.
TCTTTACTTTCCATTTGGAAAGCTGCCCAGCACAACGCTCCACTCGATGCGACGTTTATATAAGCTTTATGAACAGAGCATTTTTATATACAAAAACCAATATGCAAGAAAGAACCATTTTAGATTTTATAAATTGAGCATTTCAGTATATTCCTACAAAATCCGAGTTACATAGCAACAATGTATAATTGAGATCTGGAGAAAGTAAAACATACAACAATTTTGCAATCGCCCGTTTTTGATATCAAACGTTTAAAACGTGATACTCTTTAATGACCATTGAAAACTGTCAACTTTAGTTTGATATAAATATAGATTCTTTTAAAGTATAGTTAAGAAAAAAGGACACGTCATACCCCTGTGGAAATTTTAAGAATATGGAAATGGAAATTTTGTCGAAGGTTTGCAAAAAAATTATTGGTCGAGCAAAACTTCGAGTGTGTTTTTACAGCGAGATAAGTACTTAGAGCACTGAGATGCGGTGGTTAGAATTTGGTGCATTCATTTAATATCTTGACTGTTCAGTCTTGCCGTCTTGTTCTTTGAAATGTCGCAGAATGGGAAAAACGCATATTTACGTCAAACACCCCCAAGCCTCGCTTTCGAATCACGAAAATTGACTGACGGTGAACTTGCGGCATTTGTTTGGCAAACGCCACACACACGCTATGATGTCAACAGGAAATCGATATCTCTTGACCTTTGCCTTGATAAGTAGTATCCTTTATTTTGATATCAAGTGCCGGGAAGAGCTTTCAGTACGTGGTGTACAACTCTTTCAGCTCTACTACTATGTACATCTCATTAGTAATAAATCATGACCGTGACTCGGCCATTCCTAGTAATGTCATAAATTCATAGCAAGTAAACGAGGAAACCCATCCTGAAGATACGTATGTAAAATACAAAAATGAATGAAAACAAGACGCCCGTATTTCTGTTGTCTTTTTGGCTTCACACAACCTTAAATTTAGCACCGCTCGGGTTGAGTTTGAGCCACTCGGCCATAACTTAAACCAACGCTTGCCGGTTGTGGGAGAAAGTCAACCCTTATCCTACTAAACGAAATTGTTTTCAAACAAACTAAAAATGCTCTAACTTTAAAACCATTGTATAGAATACTGATTTCCTTTAGTTGCCTATGTTTAAACACAACATATGTATACGTATAGATTCAAGTGAGGCCTTGCCACGGTTGCACACTTCAATGATTTTACCCCACCTCACGACTTCCCGAGTTCTTGTGGTCAATTGTTACAATTTCCATGAAAATTGTGGAAAACACAATTGACATATTTGCGGTTTGACAACGAAGAGCCCTTCAAGACTTTACCGCAACCTGATCTTTCGGTATTCATCAATGTCGTATTGGCGGATTCAACTGACGTCATGTTTACAAACTAATCTTTAGACTTGACACTTGTGAGACACCCTCGAAATTCTCTTGCCCCAATCATCCAAGCTAAGAATAGACTCAAAAATTGATAACATGACCGAAAACACCCTATGGTTCTTTTAATCTTTGAGTAGAGAACTATACACTACTTTCTAAGGCACCTTCTGTATTTGTCTAATGGGACTAGAATATGGCTAAGATTAAGCGATCAGCCTTCTTTGAGGCGGGCGGCCATCTGAAATTCCTTGGAGTTGTGCCAGCGCTACTCAGAATTACCTCTGGGGTCGAAAGATGGTTGACGTACGGAGGCTAAGACAAATAGTCGTAAAACGAAAACATAGGAAATAATTTTGAATAGATGATCTGTAGCATTGCGTGGAAAAAGAGCCTTTTTGTCTCATCGATCTCTTTTGTTTAATTGTCGTATACGCGACACAAACGGTTCATGCAAGGTTTATATTAACACTATTAGATGGTATCATCACTGGATTAGGGTCGCATTTCTGGCAATCGAGTTTCTATTTTTTCTCCATTCCTGCTTCGTCTAAATCAAATTTGTCTGTCGGCTGATGGTGCCGCGTGAAGCTGCAACAATTCTAGCCTAAATATTGGCTAGCTTCGATTTTTTTTTTCAACAATTCAGGCTCAGTATACCAACCAATTCATAAACTAAGCCCAGTCATAACACAACTGTCTGTCACGAGGGCAAGCATGTGGGGTCAAAAGATTTGTGAACATTTTAGCGGAAACAGCACAAAGTACTTTTAAGTGCTTTTTGAAAGTAGTTAGTACAGTTGTAAAGTACATCAGTTGATGGAAGTCGGACCGACGAAATGTGTCTTTCACAGACACGTTTCGTCGGTCGAACTTCCAACAACTGTACTAACGAAAAACGTCGACAATTGTTTAGTTCATTCTAAGACTTCAGAAAAAATGTATCAGTGAAACGTACGGGTCAAATTACGGCTTGAGTTAAAATTAAAATTAGTATCGACATATTGCATTAAACACGACAAACATTCTTACACTGCTGTTCAGTCTCTCCTCGATCAATGTTGATATACTTGTGTCAGTTAGATTTGCTGTCTTCGTTCAAAATAGATTCGACTCGAGTTTACACGTAGGGTAGAAATAATTCCGTCTTTGCACCCAGTCTTATCCTATAATAACTGCATGATAAAGTATTAGTTGTAAACGCCCGTGTCGTTTGTCGCCTTAAATCAGGGACGCACATGCAGAGCGGATGTAATATTTTGTGTTCATGTTGTTTAGTTTTTAAACATTCTTTAAAAGTTAATTATTTTAACTACGAAATAATAGATTATTGATTTGTTTTAGGCTCGTTGGTTGGCTTGTAAATCGCCAACTGTGTAACGTGCATAAGAGTAGAAGTCGCGAGTATTACAGATATACCGGTTGCTTCCAGCTTGACATTTCATCTTCTAACAGTTTAAAAAAGTCACTCCTAGCCGGTCACTTATTGTGATTACTAGGGATAAAAATTCTGAGCAATCAGAAGACCAGAAATGCAATTTTAGCTGTGGACTAGCCCTTGCATAAAATCTAACCAATGAAATTAAAACAAGCTAATAAGAGCTGAGAAAGTGAATTTGATCTTCCGTAGCAGAATTTTGAAGGCATCCAATGCTACTCATAAAAGTATTACCGACAGAAAGTTATTAGAACTCATAATCTTACCAAAAACGGAACTCTTAGACTTAGGGCTGAAAGGAATAAAAACAGGCTCAACATTTTTTTTATGAATTACTGCTGGTATGATAAAAACCCTAAGAACAACAGGCCTTCGATTCCCCCGTGTTTTCTTTTTCTCCTTTTATTCTTTTGTTTCAATGGAACAAGGATGGATGCATCAAACATCTTTCAAAGATTAAAAATAAGAAGAGAAAAGAAAAGAAAAAAAAAGAATTCTCATTTTCAGTTAAAGAGTTTCAAATATTGCAGCGTTTTGAACGTTTTCTTTCACTATCAGTCTCATTTTAGCTCCCAGGAAGGCTTTTCGTACGTAAAATCCAAAATTTTCAATTGGGCAGATTAGAATCTTCCCTTTATCTCCTTCTAACCACTGAGCTTGCTGAAGAACCAACTGACACGTCCTTTCCCTTAAGTTTCTTGCTGCCTTGAATTTTGACGTACATTTGTTAATTCTAGCGATAAGAAAACCACGTAAAACTAAAAGCGCTAGGTCGATTAACTTCTTAGCTTAGTACCAATGGGCTGTTATTGACACCAAAAATAAAAAATGCAGGCTAAACTGACTATTGCTCTTTTGGTGCTTTTCTCTCTAGGGCTCTATGATATTTTGGTTCATACCATAAAATTAGTCCGATCGAGAGCATTCACTCTGAAAACTTGTACATCATTGTGTTGTTGTTTACAACCAACCACATTGACAAACCCTTTGATGACCGGATGTGTTATGTTGTACTCTCGGCTCTATACATGAAATACTGAAAATAAGCCGTGACCCGTTTCGGTCAAGTATGCAGTCGGCTTGTTTACCAAACTATAGGCACAGTTAAGTCCCTACCGATCCACCTCCGAATTCTGGTGCATGGCCAACACCGCATCCAATATTTCATAAGTCATAACTGTCCTTCTATTAAAGCTGGCACATAGTTTACGTTTCCCCCTCCGGCTCCTCCATGCACTTAAAATTAAATCGTGAAATTTACATTCGACAAGACGAAATATGTTCCCATGCTTGTTGACAAACTCTTTCGTTAGACTTTTTATAACTGCCCGAAAAATCACAATCAGCTAAACTTATAATTAGCTCGACGTTTTTTTCATCTATCTTTTACATAACTGGCGATATAACTATATAACTACAAGTCTATATCTTCAAAAGACGTTATTATATTTTTATATATTACAAATCGCCGGACTGCAACTGCCCGTTTCAGTAACGTATTCACTTAGTCAAAATTATATCCTGTAATTTTGGGGAATGAGGATCCACTGACTGTAAAAGTCCCAAACCGTTTGGCCCTGCTTTTTCCAAGCTGTTAGAGTCAATATCTCTTGTCAAAAATGAATTCATAGTGTTATCTTCAGGACTGGCGTTCTAAGTATTTCTGTTTTTCCCCTGAAACAAACTGTTATACAACATAAGGGTAATAAAATAATTTTAAAATGTTATTATCATTATTGATCGATAGGCTCTGGCTTAACAATTGTTACTTGAAAAATAAATTTATTTCGTTCTTTCTAAAAAACAAGTGTAGCTGACCTATGGCTATAAAATAAAATGTAATTTTGCTGCCAATATAAATGTTTGAGCCAGTCACAGATGAGAAACGCTTCCATGACACTTAATTTCGTTTGAAAAACGCTTTGTGGGTCGCCGGCAGTATCATATTTGAGATCCAATTTTGGTTTCTATGCGTCATACAAAGATGTTTCTGCCATGAGTGCTATGTGTACAACGATCGATGACTCGCTAACAAGTCTTTGTCTGATTTCCGTATTTGGAAAACAATAGTAAGTGCTTTTCTGTGATTGGTTAATAGGTGAGACGTGACGTTGTTTCTAAATATAATATGATTTGCTCTCGTGAGTCTATAGCAGACAGTATAAATTAAAAGATCAGAAATCAAAACTCAGATGTATCAACGAAGCAAGCTTGCTTAACACACGCTGATTGCAACATACTACCTGAAATGTGCTAAGTGTTAATGCTTTTCACTGCTTACTTCCATCAGGTCTCATCCTTCTCAAGCAAAACTCGCAAAGAAGAATTTATTGGATTTAACCTAAGATATATATTTCTATGAATATGGTTGCAATGGAGGAAGGGGACTTTGTGATACCGTTACATCCCGCCACTATACTTCACCTCATGAAGAACAGTGCCAGTCGGTGTGTTCTCATCGATTGCCGCTCGTATCAGGCATACAACAATGCCTGCATTAAAACTTCCCTAAACATAAATTGCCCACCTATTCTAAAAAGGAGGCTACATCGCGGCAGTGCTACATTAAATAGTATTGTGATTTGTCCGGAATCGAGAGAACGATTAGAGGAGGCGGACAAATTCATAGTTTATGACGAAAGAACCCACGACTGGCGGGCACTTGAAAATGACAACACAATGAAAATAATTTCAAAGGTTCTGAGGCGAGAGCGCAAAAAGAAAGAATTATATTTCCTTAAAGGTAAGTCTGCTTATACAATATCGTGTACTGAGGAGATAATCTAGAACGGTTTTTTTAAATTCAAAACTAACTGTCACAGCCTTTTGTGTGTTTAATTCACCACGTGTCGCTTGAGTGTTGAATAGATTTTAATCACGTTTCAAATGACTAGCGAACGGGAAACTCACTATGGTTTGAGTTTTCGTGAGTTAACTTACAAAAATTCGAAAACAGATTAGTCACATGTTGTGGAGGGAAGGGAGTCATAATACAATTTCTTTATGTTTTGTGTTTTGGCAATTTTTAACTTCTGATGTATTTGCTGTAAACACCGCAACGTGGTCCATTCAAGCATTGCCTTAATGAAACGTATAAAGACATCAACTATTCATGAATGAATAGTGTTTTGTTTGTATGTAAATGGCGGGAATACAACGTACACTGCACGTTTATCTACAGTTCTTTTGTTTGACACTGTTTTCGCGCGCTCTGTCCCTGGAGTTTCTTTTAACACGCGCTTTTGTTTAACGTTTATAAGAACCAAACAGTATTGCTAGAGGCTTATCTCAGTCTTAATGATTCAGTTACACTCAGATATATGGTTCGATGTTTTCCCCATTTCAAACTATTGTAAAAATAAATGAAACTTATGTTTTTAAAATGGAAGTTAAGATTATTTTACAGTCGAAAAGAGATATTGAACCATAAACGTTACAATTTCATATAAGGATTTTTATTAATAGAAACGAATAACTAGTTTGCAACGGTTTTGCTCATTGCACGGGCCTGCTGTTGAAAGCTGCTTGCACCGTGCGGCAAGTCTCTCGTATCGATTCAAGTTGTACGTAAATTATTATTGGCCCCTCTTTACTTTTGACTTCATGCACTTCACGTGGTTCAATGGTCACGGGTGATATGGCGTGATTTCAGCTTTCTAAATAAACACTTGAATTGAAGTTACGCCCACTCAAACATCACATTTCAAAACATTCTTTGTTCTAGCTAGCTCGACCCGCTGGCGATTACACACTCAAGCCACCGAAAGGTGCAAGTTTATTACTTTTAAAAGACAAAATCAGAAACTATTGCGAAAGCTATTAACTTGACTAAGGTTATTCTAATATGAGTAACGCTTCGACAACTGGAGTACTATATGAAACAATTAAGTCAATAAACCGGTTTATTGAAAACTCGAAATTTGCATACACCATACGGAAACTCATTCGCCAAGCGTAGGCAACACGAGATGAAGTCATCGCTCGCTTCAGTCGTAGCCAATTGATAAGCGTTGAACAAGATCATTTTAACACACTCCAAGGTGATTGTCTGTGAAAGAACGGAATTTTGTATTATCTATTTCAACTCGGAAAATAAGAGAAGCACACTTTGACAGCATTTGTGGTCGGTCTTAAGAACGCTTGAACGCTGTAAGGTAAATAGAGATGATCAGGAGACTTAATGGACGGAAAACACCTAGAGTAAAGTTTGTGTTTTTCTTCAAATTTCGACTTTGAGCTTTATTCAAGAGAAATCATTACCCTTAGAAAGACTTTTTTAAAACTCTTTCTTTCTATCTGCTTTAAAGCAGATAGTACCAGAACATTTATATGGGTATTCTACAAGTATAGATAGGAAATATTGGGTTGAAACATAACTGTCTAATGTGAGAGATGAAAGCTCAGACTGACAAAAATATGATTTTACAGGTGGCTTTGAATCATTTTCTACGGCTTATCCATCCATGTGTGAATACGCAAAACCGGCACAATCTTCCCATTCGCTTTCAAGCCCTTTGGCTCTCAAGCTTCGAGGAGATGTTCGGAGACTCAGTTCCCGTAGCGCGTGTGAGATGCTGGATAAAGAGACTACAAAATCGGTGCATGAACTTGCAGAAAGTAAACCAGTTGAAATATTACCTTATCTTTATTTGGGTAGCGAGTATCACGCCTCACAGAGAGAAGCACTAAAGCATCTTGGAATAACAGCAATTATAAATGTATCAAGAACAATTCCTTGTTATTTTGAGGACACATTTACGTATAAAACCATTCCAGTGGACGATACGTATTCCGCTGACATTGGAAGCTGGTTCGAAGAAGCTGCTGTCTTTATCGGTGAGTACTAAGACATAACTCCTTATTTACAAATAATTTTGTGTTATTGAAGTTTTAGAATGTTTTGAAAGAACACAAGCGAGTACGATTGATATACACCTACCAATATTCAAATAGTGATCTATTTGTTTCTGTGCGCCAACTAAAAGACCATTATATATAAGCCATAACAAAGGCACTTTTGTTTCTTGATTTTTTACTCTTATTTGTAAGTATTCTAGGTGTTTTTTTAAATTCTATTCTGCAGTTTTGAGATTAAATATTAAAACCGCTTTTACCTAAACTAAAGTTAGTTTTGTATGTTGCTATATTAAAATAGTATTAAACTTTAAAGAATAAGAAAAGTTTTTTTTCCCAAGCGCCAACACAGGAAGTTTCTTAGCAGCATTTGTTCTCACTACGCATTTATAGCGGGAAGATTGGCTTATTGTGTTTCCTGTCGATCATGCTTTAACAGCGAACCATGCATTCGCTTAAGAAAATAAGCATAATTGTACAATAGAGATCTTTCTCTTCCCTTTGCGTGACATAGGGAACAATTATGCTTTATTTTAAGCAACAAAACAATTGAAATTTTATTTTCCATCAATATCCGGAAATAAAATATGACAACATGTCCGATATCACTCAATTTGATGCCAAGTTGGCCAATTGTAGTAGTGTTTTTGTTCTTTGCCGTTTGTCGCATGATTCAAAAATAGTAAGTAAGTTCAAAAGGACATTTCAGAAAGTCATGGAAACATTGCAGTTTAATGACTATACATTATCTATAACGATTTCAGTTTAGTTATACTCTGGCAATATTGATGTATTATATCTAACTAGTTTTGTAATATCTTATGAAACAATCACCGTTTATAAGTGAATTCAATCCATTTTGCATCTGATCTATCAAAACGGCTCCTTGTTGAGGCGCAGTTGCCGAGCGGTTAACGTGTTTGATTCGTAATCCTAGGGTCGCGAGCTCGAGCCCCGGTCAGACCACTTTGTTGTGTCCTTGAGCAAGACACTTTTATATATAACTTTGTTCCAGTCGACTCAGCTGTATAAATGAGTACCATTTCTGCTGAGGCTATAACCTGCGATAGATTAGTGTCCGGTCCAGGGGGAGTCTAAAGACTCTCATCCACGTAGCACTACAGAAACCGCCGGCTCTATGAGCCAATTAGGCTCGAGAAAGGATTTAGCTTTAGCTATCAAAACCTCAAATGAAATATAAAGCGGAGCAAACGTTAGCCCTTTTAGTCCAATATACGTCAAACGACTTGTCACTCAGTTCTCACAACAAGCACCCATACTTTCCATGTTGCCTGATTTAGGAGAACTTTGCTTTTCATCATCATTTCTTTGATATGTTTGATTAGTTTCAACTTTCTTCATATTTTATTGAGATAGATGAAAAGAATTAAATGTTGATAAACTGGCCAGGTCTTAAAGGGTTAATTAATATGTGTACCATTTTCTCAACAGACTCTGTCAAGTCTTCAAAAGGTCGTGTCTTGGTTCACTGCCAGGCTGGAATATCCCGTTCAGCTACAATTTGCCTCGCCTATCTCATCAGTCGACTAAGATATCGACTCGATGAGGCTTATGAATATGTAAAGAATCGCCGCTCCATTATATCTCCCAATTTTAATTTTATGGGACAGTTATTGAGCTGGGAGTCTTCAGAAATGAAAGCTTCAGTTAAAAAACTTAATAGTGTTGATTCAACTAAGGAATCCCCTGCGTGTAACAGTAGTTCTTCTACATTTAGTTTTTTCAACTTTAGTCCCTTTTCACCATGCAGCACAGAGTTTTCAGTTTTCCCAACAAGCAGCAGAACAAATTCTCCCGTCGGGCTCGTCACAACGCCAACTTAAACAATCATTTTTTTTTCTTTTTGACTCAGCTAACAATCGTCTCTGCTGTCGCGATACATGTACAACAAAATGCAAATGCTAAATTCTAACTTTAAATAAGAGAATCAACTATAGAGTTTTAAGAAAACTGGCATAGTAGGATGTGCTAGCAACTCGGTTAATTTTCCTTCACTTTAGACACTTTTCAGACCAAGTTTTTTTTCACAAATACACAAAAAAAACCATTTACTTGCTTGTGGTTATTAAACCTTCACTCCTTAATAAGATTCTGGAAACTGAAATTATTTGTTACCATTGCTAGTGAACTAGGAATGTTTTGTAAAACGTCTGTTGTGTTTCTCATCCGCTCGGGCACATAAGAATACATTAAAGCCATAAGTCGTCATCGAATCGAAAAGCAGAGGTCAAGAAATTGCTAACTTTTGAAAGAGCAAAGAAGAAAAAAAATTTGGTGTTATTTAGTCTAACCTATTAACCAGGGTTTTGTCGTTCAAAAGTCAGTATCATCTTAACACTGGATTAGGGAAAATTCAGACACTAAAATCTTTACAGTGGAAGGTTTGCTTTGCTTATAACCACAGCTTAGAATTTTAAACAATACAAACTTGTTAACCACAAATTTCCAGGCTAATTCAGTCAACGGAACGTAAAAAAAAAACACTAACACGGATTAAAATCTTATTCCTGGGTTTGGGCTAATCGGTCTTTGAATAACCGGGTTAAGTTGTTGAACACTGTAAAGTGGCCATTCATTTATTTGTCTTTGGGATTAGAAATGTTTGTTGTTATTTATTCTGTTAACTTTTTGTGTGAGTTTTTTAAACTCTATTAAATGCCAGGCCTTTTATGTTCGTTTTGGATGGTAGATAATAAGCCGGACAAAGCTTATTTCAACAAAGTTTGAATTTGGCAACTTTGATGAGATTTGTTGACTCTAATTTTGTAGTCTACAAATTCGATAAAACATCAAGCAGTTATTTATTTCGTTCTCTCCTATACTGTAAGTGCTGTTAGTATCAATTGTAAACCTCAAACAAACACTTGCCCAACTCGAAACTCAACATCTGTATAGTAATTATCAAGCACTGAATATTCGTGAATTTTAGAATAAATTAAACAGGTACACTGAGTATACACGGAGTTTTGGGGAAGAAAGGAAGGTGTGAAAGAAGAATTTAAGACATATTTATTGTACTAAAGAAATAAATGTAGAAGCTTATAAAGTTATGCATTGTATGAGAAAAGTGTATTTGTAAACTATGAACAGCTAATGCATACAATAACTGAATAAAGATATCTATGAACTGTTATTTATTGCACTGTCGCCTTAGCGAAGATAGGCTCTGGCTTACGAATACCATTCAACTGTGAAAAAGATTATAAGCTTAGGCTGAGTTAGTACGACACCAGTCTACTGTGAGGGGAGGTCCTGGTTCGAATTTAGAAATGTTGAATAAAAGAAAAACCATAATTCCGAATATCGGGAGTTTCATGGTCAATATCTAAGTTCAATGAACTGGTCAGTAATATAAAGAAATGCTATATTTCAATTAAATACGACATCTTTTGCAGTTGGTACAACGAAGCTGCACGTCGAATTTATACGAATCATGAAGTAAGAAAATTGCTTGAACAAGAATAGTTCACAGCGAACTTTGAGTCCTTTAGGTTTATCTATAGTTCGTCCGTTGAATAGAATAACAAGCTTCTTTGAAGAGCAGTGAGTAGTAGTATTGAGAATAGTTGTCATTGTAATGTATTTAAACTGTATTAGAAAAACTGAAAGAACTATACTCGAAAGAACAAAGAAGTATACCCATATAGAAAGTGCTATTTTCTGCCACTTTAGTCACAACACATCATTGGCCTTATTCATGAATCTGACCTCGTGTTTGTCTCCAGAACAACAATGAATATAACTTGTCAGACACTACCCGGTACTTGAAAACGATCCGCGTGAACGCTAGGCATCATCGACAATGACTCCAATTTGAATTTACTACACTTGAGTAACGTTGTTTATATTACGAAGCAAGTATATATTAGTCAAGTCACCGCTAAATTTCTCGGCAACCGTCTTTGGCCTTTTTCATAGTCATTTAAATGAAAAATATGTGGGGCATAATTCGTCAGTTTTGCTTAGGATAATTTTCGTTGAAAAATAGCCAGCGACCAAACCGATAAACAGGTGATAATTCGACAAGGTTCCTGCGACAGACTGCCCATGAGTTGTCATTTTCTGTACATCGCATCGAGAGGCCAGCGTGATGATTATCCCAACTCTACACACTCAATTGTTGTTTCGAGATGACTGTAGTTTTGATTTTTAATAAGTTTTAAATAAGGGTTTTTTTTGTGACTTAAAGTATTTTCTTTCACAATCTAATAAGCCAGCTGTTTTTTTAAAGCTTTATTCAACTTTCTTTGCTAAAATATCTTTGACCATGCAAGTTGACTTATTATTCTTGACTTGAGGTTGTGAATATTAAAGACAAGATTTGTATGTAATAATTTTTCCCAAATATAGTAACAGAGCTAAGAATGGTTAACACTTGTTAGGATTTTTTATAGTTTAATCAGCTGTGTTAGTTATGTACTGGTTCGTTAAACAACATATAAACGGTTCAGAGCAACAAAAGTGGTAAATGGATTGTTTTAAATTTGAAATTTTCGATTGTAATATAACTGTCTAAGGTCTTATTAAGCAAAAATACTATAAGTTTTTAGAGCATCAAAAATGACATTAGTTGGTTGTAATTTTTGAAATTAACCTTGAAGGAATTTGGAGTTGATTGTTGTACTACTGCTAGCAGTGTTTGCACGGATTGTAAAATAAAGAAAATGTTTGTTTATAACAACTAGTTTTCTAGTATTAGTCATAGCAGCATAACTAATAAACAATAATATATTACTAATACATGTTGAAATTCTTTCGCAAATAGTTCAATCAACAAAAAGCTGTAGAAGTGGTTCTCGAGGTCTTGAACATTATTGATTTGTTGAACACTCATGCACTAATCTGAAGGTGATTAACTACATGTATACAGTAGTCCAGCTAGCGTCAATATATATGCTCAAAACAATTAGTGATCCCTTGAATTATTGTTCAGTTGAGCTTTGATGCGGATTCACCCCTGATTATAAGTGTTGTAATTTTCGCTAACGGCTCTTCAACATTCAGTGACTTCTATTGGTGCACATACTTCATTTATTACACCCTATCAACAAATTTGACTCTCACCTCACTATCTGGAATTGTAGTGCCTCTTGTAATGGGCTCGATATCCAATGAATGTGTGTACTGAATGTGAAATTCTTTAACAATCCGAGCGAGCAGTAAATGAAGCTCCATCTCTGCCAAGCGACGACCAATGCACATTCTCGTTCCAAACCCAAACGGAAGCGAGGCAAAAGCGTCTATTTTTTCTTTGCTTTTACCTGGATGATTCCGCAGCCACCTTTCTGGCTTGAAAAGATGTGCATCCTTAAATAAACTTTCATTGCGACCCATCGCATAAAACATGATATTTACTTGAGTACCGGCAGGAAGCTCATAACCATTCAAGACCAAATTTTCTTCAAGTAATCTTGGCAAGGCACTCAGTACAGGGTACAAGCGGAGGGTTTCCTTCACCCAAGCTTTCAGATATGGCATCCTTGCTAAATGCCCCACTTCAACTTGTTCGCTGCAGGCTAGAACAGAACTCACTTCCTCGTAAAGAAGCTGCTGTTTATCGGGATTTTTTCCCATCATATACAATACCCATTGCATTGTATTGGAAGTAGTGTCGACGCCGGCAAACAAAAGATCGATAACGCTGGCAAGAAGATCATCCTTTGCCAGCGTCCCACTTGAAAGGAGAAACTGCAAAAACTCTGCTCTCTCCTCAGATTCAGTAGATTCAAGCTTACCGTTTGCTTCTAGCTCTTTGATTTTCTTAGCGATAAACAACTCCGCATAACTGTACATCTTGTCAAAGCTCTCTACAAAGGCTTTGAAAGTCTTTGTTTCGTAGATATATTTGTTAAACCAAATTGGAACCAATAGTGCGGCAAAAGAAGCTTCAAGGAACTTTCCAACGGAGTCAATGAAGTCCTTTGCTTGTGCATTTTGGCTGTCTCCGATTACATTGAATCTTCTGTCAAACAAAACGTGGCCAACTGACTCGAACGACCATTTGAAGAGCTCCTTGTCAAGATGTGGGGTTTCATTTTCTGACCCATTGCTTCCACGTATGTCTCGCAATCGAGACACTAGTTCACTGCTGATTTCATTTAAGACAGGAGCATAATCTGAGAGTTCTTTAGGCTTGAGGATACGTTTACTGATTACACTTCGGTGCTTGTACCATTCTTCACCATCAAGGAAGAACACCCCTGCAGTCTTCTTCCTCGCTTCACGATAGTGGTTGAACAAAGGCGAATCAAACCGTTTCGGGTATTTGGATTCAGAGCGAAATACTGTTTCTGCATCAGTTGGATCATAAATGTTGATTATTGTCATACCGGCCAGGTCAAGTTTAACTAGCGAGCCATATTTCTTGTAGTCTTGGAGCTGTAAATACAAGTTTTGCTTGCCAATAGGATTTTTTGTGAACAAAAATCTGTGAGCTGTACCGAAAATGGGAACTGATGCTGGGCCGGGAATCTCGTCTAGAGTTTTAAATCGAAGGTGATCTTCGGATGTTAGTCTCGCTGACTTGGTACAGAAATGTTCTACTCGTGTAAAAACATGCTTTTGATGCGTGTTTAAACGAGTTTGCAAGCTTTGTATCCCACGAATTTGGCTTACGTAAGCCGCCATTTTGCTGAACTAGTCTTGCTTGTATTTAGATTTACGTAATCAAATGCAGATCAACTTCCACTTGTATTGTTTTAATTCAATATGACTTTGCATTTCGGCTGTAGTGTGAGTGACAGTATGAAAGACAATGTGATACACAATAAACTTGAGCTGTTCTTTGGTTACTTTTACTTTGTTCTTCTGCTAGAGATTATACAACGCATAAAAGCGAATTAGCAGTTTTTTGAAGTTGGGCGGTCAGCCGGTGAAATTTAGTTGCTCTCGAATAGCATTAATAGCATAAAAGAGCTTTAAGCTTAATGACAGTTTTAATGACTTTTGGTAATGACTCAGTGTTTGTTTCATTCACATGTTTCCGCTGTTGTTGTTAGCAAGTTTAATTTATTATAGACGGAATTCGACACTCGATTTTATCTGTATCATTTCACACGGGCAATTGCAAATTAAATTCCATGCATGGCAACTAGTTTGTCACGCGAGCAAAATTAAGATATCGTGTTTACAAAACAATGTTTCATGCGCGTGAAGTCATGCAAAACTAGAAAAAGAAAATAATTCAGGTCTGCTATATTATCAAAAAATAATCGAATAAGTCTTCGTCCAATTTCTTTTGGGTTTAGTTATGTGGTCGGGCAATTCGAATTAGGCCAAAACGCGTGATTTTTACCGAAATTTGATTCGGCCTGAACGCCATTACCTTTAACAATACCGGGCAATTATTGAATTAAGAATTAACTCAGAACTAACAGTTTTCTTTGACTTGGCAATCCGATCTACTCTACACCTCCAAGTGGGCGATAGATTTACATTGAACGTTAAAGACGCGATATTCAGAGCGAAGTGAGGCAAACAGCTTAGCATCTAGAAAAGCAAACTTACTAAACTGAGTCCAATTCTCTCTCTTATCATACGGGTGATTAACAAAATCGGATGAAAATGAAGAGGGAAATATTTCTCGTGGAAATAGAAGATTATTCTTTCCTAACAATCTTTTTTAAGAACACTCGGAGTCTGGGTGGAGTTCACTTTTGCCTTCTAATCGATTTAAAAAAAAAAGAACAGAAGAAAACTGCAGAAAAAAACATGCTCGTATTGTTTATACAGACTTAAAACATAAACATACCGCTTTTATTATAAAAAAAACCCTTGCCCTTGGTTTTTTCCTTGAAACTCGATCCAAATCAAAATATCAATTTTGACCCAAGCAAATACGACGAACATCCCTGTCATACCAATACAGGGATTGTGAAAGGATATGTTCTAATGCGGAAAAACTAAATTATGATACCAAGGCTGAGATGGTCTGAAAACTTAACACAAACTAAATAAGAACCACGAGGCCGCGGATGAGATTGCGAAATTAAAGATGGCATGAAATTTAAGAACAGAAGAGAAAGAGACTCGCATGAATTTTGTTCCGTCAGAGTTTCAGCTAGCCATGTTAACATTCTGCACCAAAAATATCCCAGAAAAATAACTAAGGCACTACTTGAAACGGCTATTTTGTTCATTTATCAATTTACGATACGATACAGAACAGAACAGTACAGTCTATCATTGGTTTACCCTTATCCAACTATTTATCACAGTGACATTGATTCTTTTGTTACTTTCTTTGTTTCCAAAATAGACCAACCCCAGAAAATGACCCCCTGATAGGTAAAACTTAGCTTAGTCTATTTTTTGTCATCTTTAGTGGAGGATATTTATCAGATTAACCCTATCTAGACTGTTGGGGGGGGGGGGGGAGTTGATTCAAGCCCTCATGTGGCTTTTTGGCACTAACTTCTATACGGTTCAGAGAATTTTAATGAAACTTCGTGATTTTTCCTAAATTTTTGTTAGGAATCTTTTGATATACAATTTAGTAAACTACGATGCATACTGTTACCTTGGTAACCAAGAATTGAATGGCCGTTTTACAGTTTCAGTTATTGTGCTTTTTAAAAATGTTTTCACACTCTTAAATTGATTAATTTAATAGAAACCTTAGGAATCGCAAAACAAAACTTGATTTGTCGAAATTTTTGCTGTTTGATAAGATTATGTTAGAAATGGTTCAATTTTGGTAAATTATCAAAACTTTAATTATGTAAAAGATTTCTCTAATTACGTTTTTTGGTACATATATTCACTATATGTTGCTATAAAGGAGACTAGCCCCTTATTTTCCTCTAAGCATGACTTTTACTAAAAGTATTGAAAAGCGAACGAGATATAGCAGTTTTTTGTTGCTGCCATGGGCAACGGCTCCCTTAGCATATTTATGTTGTAGCTTTAGACGACTTTTTGCAAAGTGCCAAGCATAGAACGTCAGATAATGAAGATATATAACATAAGTTGACTAATTAGATTTCCTATCAGATCATTTTGCCCGTATACTGTAAGCAACAACGAAAGGAAATAGAGGAGAGAGGAAATATTGTTTAAAAAGATGACGTCACAGATAACAAGGTCACGTGGTTAATTGGTCTGTTCATTTTTGTCTGTTAAAAACTTTGTTTATTACACGTTATTTGAAACAAGAGTTTTATCATTAAAATTCTGTTGTATTTCAAAGAAACGAAAAAGACAAATTATTGAATTGCTTAGAACTAGCTGATGACGTCAGCAATACGTCATACCATAATCATATTAAAACTTAAACTATCACAAAGTCTCTCTCTGCCTTTTTTATCGAAATAACTCGAGTTTGTAGTTCTCACATTGGTTTCAAGGACATAAATAATGAAATGCTATAAATTCTTAAGGAGGTATGGGACTCTGAAATACAAATTTCGCCTAAAGCTAACTTTTGAAGAAACTTATACCATATTCCAGCTACCTGGTGCAAAACATTACCAACACAATATATAGTGTATGGGTCTACTGTTGCCACGGTTACTGAACCAGCTTTTGTAAAGTGACTAAAAAAGTGCCTCTACGGGAGTAGTAATTGAGCTGTTACATTAAACTTTTGCTGACCAGAAAGTACATTTGTGCAGGATGTCTATACATTGATCTATGCAATGAACTAGAATCATGAAATAACTCAACTTACTTGCTGAGCAAAAAATGTTTCAAGTTGAAATTCTGGAAAAAAGCAAGAATTTTCTGCTTCGATTATCAAAAGAGATTTACATGCTACATAAAATCCACACAACATAACCACTTGATTCTAGTTCATTGCGTGGTTGGTATACCTGCCACAATTTTTAAACCCAGGGTGAGAGGATTGTTCCCCTTAGACATATATGCATACATAGTGCCAATAAAAAAGATCCTAGCGTCACCTTTTTGCTTTATTCTCAGAAGTTCTCACTTTAAACTATTTGTGACACATAGAAAAACAGAGAAGAAAACACCAAATGAACCAAACTTTGGTCAACAGCAACAAAATTATGGTACTAAAACCTCCCCAAATGTTGATTAGGCCCAAAAATTTAAGAAATCAAAACACAAAAATTTACCTCTAAATCCAGCTCTCGGAGAGCGTTTTGCTCCTTTTAACCTTCCTTCAACAAACAAAGTTTTACAAAGCAACTCTTCAAATTGCAGAATATATAAATATTTTTGTGATACGCCGTGAATCCAGGCCTTAACAGCTCCACTCCTTCTACCAACTTTGCTTTAGCTGCCGTTCATAACAAATCTGCTGAGTTGCATTCTGGGAAATCCAGTGACATTTGTACAGCGTTTCGCCCCTTTCAAAGTTTTTATTATTTTAATATAAGTCTTGCCAAGAGTCCTGGTCTCGCACTATACTAACATGCTGCATCAAAAAGCACCTAGGTGCTTTTTACTTTTGGTCAAACTTGTAAAAATGCAGAGTACAGCTGGGGAAACAAGACACATTTGCTTAAAAGGCCCTTTGTCCATGAACGGCATTTTGTCGGCAGATCGATTGGAGCATGCCAACAAAGTTGCCATATTCACAGTGCAAACAATCAGTTCTTCGATCGGGCAAGATTTAAGCCTTCTTAGCCCTTAATGATGAGCTCAGGCACCTACGAAAAATGGCCAAAAATTCCATAAAATTATAAAAGTTTAAAAGATTTGCCTAAAACTGCCATTCAGGATTTAGACGAGATTATGGCGGGCATGGTCACGTGATGAGTTGTTACATGCCATCATACATCCATGCCATAGCCAGTCTCCCATCTTTTGTTTCTGGAGAAAATAGAGTTTTAAGAGCCCCCTCCCACCACACCCAAATCTACTATTTTAAGTAGTTTCAAGGGTCCCATACTACCTTAACAAAATCAAATGTCGTAACCTCATCATGACCTCACGTGTTTCAATTACAAATTGACACCACTATCGTGTTAGGGCTTACAACATTTATCAACCCCCTCCCCCCAGGCTACGAGACCTCCAAAAACCAAGGCTAGATAGAGTTAAAATGATCTTGAGTATTATCTGTTCCTTCCTTATTCAAATAGGTATAAGTCGTATAAGAACTAATAATAACAATAAATAATAAAGCCTGGTTGTTAAGCTACAAGAACACAAACAGTGCACATTTCATAGTTTCCAACTATGGTAAAAATGCAAGTTTTAGGGACCCTTTTCTCTCTAGCGTTATCTAGTTTTTCATCTAGTCTTCTTTTATAAGGACAAAAGAGTGCTTTTTCTCCCGCGATAATTGTATTATCTTTAGTTGTATCTGGAATCATAAAAACTTCAGCTTGTTGGCGGAAGAAAATGTTGGTTTTAAACGTCTTTAAATGCCTCTTCCCATGCAGAAGATTGTGTCACAACCGAGCACTGCATGTCGACAAGTGTCGAAACAAAGATGCTCGTACATATCAAGCCCATTAACAAGAAAGGGGTC
>JAOBRD020086722.1:0-10319 GCA_027575215.2 Hydrozoanthus sils
GAGGGTGAGGGAAGGGGGTGGGTGTTGGGATGATATGAAGGGATGATTGTTTAAAGCTGAAAACGTAATAGAGAGGGGAGCCTAAAAGTAAGTTTGTCATAACCCTTTTAGACACAAGGCAGAGTAATGCGATCGACCGTAGTTCTGTCAATGGTTATCTGCAACACCAAACATGTTCTATGTTAGTTACCCTTGATATTTAAACAAATTGAGACCGTTTCAGTCACAAAAATCGCAAATGATGTGTTGCTAACTCTCCTAGCCTGCTTTGCGGCTGTTTTTTTTTTATAGGAGAGCTAGGCAAAGTGTTAATCAAGCCTGCCGCCATGTTAAACGCGCGAGTAAAGGAAAGCCCTAGCTTGGGAGAGTAAGGAGAGAAAAATTCTCTCTCTCCAGGTCTCTCCTTTGCTCGCGCGTTCAAGTCTTAAGGCCAGGCGACTCGCTCGATTGATCACGCTTGGCCTCTCCTCTGAAAAACAGCCGCTACGCAGGTTTTACTTCTCCTGAATGTTTTTTCATGTATATATCGGAATCTTGGAACATAGAGTGTTAGAAAGTTTTTCGCAAAAGATGAAAAATGTCGTTTATTTCATTAAAATAGCTCTTTCGGTTGCTGAGATATTAAGGTTTTTCAAATATGCAAATTGCATAGGTTATGACGTCATGTCAGGAACTTTAAATGTGGAAAGATAACAAAACAACAAGTATTTCCTGAAATACCATATCAATGATCCTGAAATTTTGAACAAATGTTTCACACTAAAACATACACATGTTGTGTTGTTTGTTATGCCGTTGCTATGGCAACATCTTCGGTCCCAACCCTTTTTTTGTTTTGAAGTAAAAAAAATGTTTTGGCACCAAAATATAAAATACAGTCTTCCCTTTTTCATCGTATGTAGCGAATACCACAGCGGATGACTGTAACTGCTTTTTTTGAGTAGAAAATAATTTACAATAGAAAAAAACCGGAATTTTAAATTTTAGAAATATGAGGTCTATGACAGTCATGTTGCTATGGCAACATCAAAATTCTTTAAGTTGAATGCCGTTTGATGAGTATGAAGTTGTTGCACAGTTTCAAGTC
The DNA here is from genome assembly GCA_027575215.2 of Hydrozoanthus sils. Lineage (NCBI taxonomy): Eukaryota > Metazoa > Cnidaria > Anthozoa > Zoantharia > Hydrozoanthidae > Hydrozoanthus > Hydrozoanthus sils. The sequence continues at coordinate 1,088 of JAOBRD020086722.1, forward strand.
CATTGCATAAGTAGTTCAAGAGATAACTATTGTTTTATAAGTCACTCTCATCTGAGTTCCTGACATGACGTCACAATCTATCTAATTTGCATATAATAAAAACCTTAATATCTCAGCAACCAAAAGAGTTATTTTAATGAAATAAACGACATTTTTCTTCTTTTCCAACATACTTTCTAACACTCTAAGTTTTATGATTCCGATATATACACTTCAAGGATAATTTTGCTAACAGTTGTTTGCTGTTTTTGATTGATCAGTCCTTACTTTCTCATTACCAAGCGTAATGTATTGTATAAGTTATGTAAGGAAAAGTTAGATGTAATTCTTACCTTACAGTACGCTCCATCGTCGAGACCTGGTGGTGGACTCTTGTTGGGAAAATAAACGTATTTATGTTCTGAAAACATTGGGTTGCGTAACGTTTCGAAAACCATGTAGTTCTGTTGGGCGAAATGTGAAACGGTTGTTTAGTCTTAATTTTGATACGTATTGATCTCTTCAGTAAACAGATTACTGTTACATGAGCGGCGAAAACCAAAAATATCGGGGGGGGGGAAAGGGGCACAGTGCACCTAGTAATTGCAGCAGTTCGTTATAAAATCTGAAATTATAGCGGAGGGGTTGGAACAGTGGCAAGATCACTGCCTCTCATTCCTGAGGTCCCCGATTCGATTCTCGGCCTGTTCGAGGGATGAATATTTTGGCGACATTCCCGCTAATAGCCACTCAGCTTTTCATCCCTTCGGGGTCGGCAAAATGAGTACCAGCATACATGGACCGCTTTGATACGGCTGCCAATTGCGCCCATATATGCTTCTAGTGAGTTTGGGGTAAACTGATCAGTGTAAAGCACCTTTAAGCATTCATATGGAAAGGGCGCTATATAAATGCACCACTTTACTTTACTTAAATTCCTATTCAAAAGCAGTGTCCCCCCGCCCGATGAACACTTTTTTCTCCTGTTAATTGAGGCCAACCTTTTCTTTGTTTTCTTCAATAATAACGTTGCACACAATTGGCTCCGTTTGAAATTTTACATGGACAATTACAAATTTTCCATGGATACTTATTTTTCACAAACAAAAATCAAGATGTCGTGTTTACAAAACGAATTTCCACGCGCGCGAAGTTTTGTAAAACTACAAAAAGGAAAATAATAATTTGTCTGTTGATTATTAAAAGGCAATCGAATAAGTCCTCGTCAAATTTCGAATAAAATCACTTGTCTTTTGGCCTTACTCTGAAAGAATTGGCTTCCCTGCAATTGAGCCGTAATTAGTTCGAATTAATCCAAAAGACGCGTGCATGATTTTTTCGCAATTTAACTCGACCTCTTTCGATTACCTATAATAATGAACAAGGCAATATGAAAAGTTGTGTATTTCGAACATATATAGACTTTGTTCAAAAAAATTAAAAGCGTTTTATGAAATTTTAAAACTAAGGAGAATATACCACAAGGATGTCCGTATGATAGCCATCAAAGTTTTGCATTTCCCTCAAGCAGATTCTGAACGAGTTTGTGGTAATATCTTCCAGCCATAAGTACGCTGCGTCGTGTTTGACATCTAACTGCAAATGTTCGACACCCACGAGAACGATTGGCTTGCCCTTGAACTTCCCCTGGGTAGACACAACTATTGAATCACTTTCAAAAGTAAAAAATCCCCATTTGCTCCGCCCTTAAAAAGCTTTCTTACAATTTTAACCGCAAGTTTTTCTTTAAGAGTTTTGTTTGAAGTACTTGCTTTTGATATTACGTAAAAGTAGTGTTAGGGAAAAAGGGACGTGACTTAAAAAAATAATGTTTACAAGTGTTCCCAAACGTTAAACTATAAGAGAATATTTGAATAAGAGAATTGATACAACCCTTTTGTCACGTTGTAAAACGTATTGTTTTATAAATCTTTTGTCGAAGCACGCGGTGACCTTTTGTTGTAAGTTCTTTTGTTTGCAAATGATAAAGGAAAACGTGAATTGTAAACTAGCGCTTTTTTGACCCTGCTCTTGTGGAATAAGGACCGTCCCACTTGGCTGAGGCTAAAGTTGATGTTGGCCTTTTGGTCAACAGAAACGGCGGCCGAAACCAAGCGGGGCTGGCTGGTTTCCCCCTACTGAAAAACATCTGTACTGGAAAATAAAGAAAGCCCCAAAGCATGTTGCTACACTTTTTTTCAATTATCTTACCGGAGGCAATGTGACCTTCTGACATATCGTTCCACTCCACCACGGGGGGAGTTTGACCATCCCAGCTAGACCCCCATCAGGAGCCCCTTGATAGGCAATGTAATCAATGCTGATCATCCCAAATATTGGCCTCTCACCACGTCCCACCCTAGCAAGGCAGACCCTAAACTGTGTATAATTTACGTTTTCCACCCACGTGGCAATAGCTGAGTGGACGTAGAGTGGCCTCGCTGGCGTGTTGTGGCTGACAGCAACCAGAACGTGTAGAGGTTTGTCTGTATTAAACAGTTCAGGGTTGAGCTTGACTTCTTGGCAACGGAAATAGCTCGCCTCGCTTTCGTCGTTCGACAGCGTAGTGTCTATCGCATCGCGACGGGCTCTGGAGGGAACGCTACTATTCATCTGCACTCCTCGACCTAACTCAATTGGAAAGTCTGTAAAGAAAAGAGGCCAAGGTTCTCGTTAATACAGCTAACTTCCTTATCCTTGTATATAATTTCATAGTTTCCGGCATTCTGATCAACAACATCGCTCATTTCTTAGCTTGCTTGCTGAGTACAAAAAAAGGGCAAATACAATGATTTTACGATTGTCCAGATGCGTGTGTGGCAATGCGTCTAGCCAGTTTTAGTAGATATCAACAGACATACTCTCAAATGCTACAATCTGATTGGCTAACCTACTCAGTGTCTATTGAGCTACAGAGAGCTAGTAGCCAAATCGTTGCTGTTTTTAAACAAAAAACCATGTAGCATTCTTTAAAAACTCGCTTTTATCGGTCTAAATTCAATGGTTGTATTCTAATTGGTTTCTACTAAAACAATTAGACTAGATGAGTCCTTCACTAAAATAATGGTCTTGGGATTGTAAAACAAAAGTTTAAAGCCAAGATATCCTACCGAAAGAAGAAACTTTAGTTTAAACCTTAATAGAAACTACTCGTTGCCGTTTGCTATGATTCTATTTACCTGATAGTTGACTTTTGACTCATAGACGCACGTCATACAAAAAGCGCGCGAAAATTTTTATATATGTTCTAACGTATGTCTTTACCTACACAAAGTCCTATAGGTTGTATGGTGTCGTTCCTCCTGGTGCGACACACTTCTCTTTGAAACATGCACGTGTTTTTGAATTCGGTTCCATTGGAAGAACACACGGGCTCGTTGTAGGACGGACAGTCGTCGGCGCAAATGCAGCGAGCGTCGTACGGACCAAACACTTTGCACACCGAGAAGAAGAAACATACGTAGTTATAGCACGGGTCCACAACTGCAAAAGAAAAGGTAAAAATTTGAAATTTGATTTAAGCGTTGCAAATCAGTAAAACACTAATATTGCAGGGGGAAAAGTGAAGTTGAGAGGGAGAGGAAGGGAGAAGAGGAAAGGAATGACGAAGAGAAGAAAGATAGGGAAAACGAAAAGGAAGAAAAATAAAGAGAAGAGAAAGAGGGTGATGGAAGAAGATGGAAAAAGGGATGAGAAAGAAGATGGATAAGGATGAGATAGAGGATGGACGGGAAAAGAGTTAAGAAAGAGGATGGAATAGGGGTGAAAAAGAGGATGGGAAAAGGGATGAGAAAGAGGATGGAAAAAGGGTTAAGAAAGAGGATGAGAACAAGGAAGAGAAAGAGGATTGGAAAAGGGATGACAAAAAAGATAAGAAAAAGGGATGAGGAAGAGGAGAAGAAAAAAAGAAGAATGAGAAGAAGAACTCACGAATAAGCTACTTTTTTTCTTTCAATACAAAGCACTCCATAATTTCTGCTACTTAAATTACACTGTCATTATGTAGTATTGTCACTCATCTTGTAATGATCCCCATGGTTACTGTCACTTTAACTAACACTATCACCCTATAGTAATGCTACTGTCCTTTTCGCTATCTCCATGCTCTATGTCACTTAAACTACACTGTCATCATCTAGTATTGTCACTCTTCTTGTTATGATCACCGTGAGTACTGTCACTTTTATTACCACAGTCACTATCTGGCACTGTCACTGTCCTTGTCACAGTCACCATGATTTCTGTCGCTTTCACTACCACTGGTTTATCTGATATTATTATAAACAAACAACTGGGTATTGAATTTTATACGATTTGACTGGTTCCATACTCACTGTATATTATCTCATATACATGCTTTTGACCTAGGCCTTTATGTAAAACAGCCTCGAAAATTAAAACCAGAGCCGTTTACAATTTTTCTTGCCCGAAAAAATCAAAACAATGGCGGAAAACTCGAGATTTGTCGAGGTTTCGAGCGGTGAAACAGACAAATTCCTTGAAGACTCTATCCCAGCGACACTAAACGTGCCACAAAATATGGCATGAAACTGTTTCACGGTGAGTACTGCTGTAAGCTGAATTTTTGAAGCGTTTACTCAACACATTTTGATCAGCAAAGGCAGATATTCAATTGCAACTTCAGTTTCAGCAGAATGTTTGATTCATATACCCAGTTGTTTGTTTTTAATAAAACAATTATTCCACTCACGCTTGTTGGATATATGAGGTGAAATAGCCAAATCGGTGGCTTCGCGTATCGTCGGCTATCTATCACCTCATATCCAACGCGCGTTTGTGGAATAATTGCTAACCGTCGTTGTCCCTGTTGTGGTTATCGTGGCTGCTTCCATGACAATAGATAACATACTTCCAACCACGAGAAAGTCTACAGCAGTTTGATTGAGTCTGCTTTCAAAGCCTGCAACTTCCCTCACGCATGGCCTAAAGGAGTTTACCGTAACATTCTGTGGGAATAAACCACAAGACTGAAATGTAAGCCCTATAAATTGTTAGAAATATGGGTATAAATAGAAAAAAAAGAGAAAATATGTTATAAGATGTTTTTAAACTAAACGGTTTGGATGTTATAGATCATCAGAATAAACAACTTACTCTGAAGATGATTTACATCATCGAAATCTTGTAACGGTTTTAACCATTGCCAGTCCAGGGTAGCATACCTCGAAGGGAACCTCAAGCCGTGGCCCGAGTTGTTCAAAAGATAATAAGCACTAATCCAGTGTAATTACCACGACAACCAATAGGTATTGTTAAGAGTTAACCCTGGATTAAGGCTAATCAACCTTTGAATAACTCGACCCAGGCTAATGAAGATCTTAAACACGAGACGTCCGTTTTGCCACGGGGGCCAGCCGGAAGACAATTATTAGTAGTTGACGTGTACTTGCACACGTCATGCGGTCTTGGTGATTGCCACCATAGTTAATCTAGGGGCTGGTTATGAAAGCCGGCAAATTTCAAATGGGAAACACAAAGAATGTGTAAAGATGCTTTGTTGTAGGTTGAACGAACCGCGACCGTGCACATTCTTTGTTTCACGTGCTAGTGAGAATGTTTTGATTGGCTTCTTCTTGATTTGCATCTCAAAACCTTTTGTTTTTTGTGCACCTAGTAAACAAAAGAAAACGACGAACAAAGACCTACAACAATGTTTTCATAACCAGTCCCTAGATTAACTATGTTACCACGGAGTTGAAAAGCACCTTGGCGGCCTCCGTGACGATTACCACGACCGCATGACGTGTGCAAGTAGGCGTCAACTACTGATGTTTGATTTCCGGTTGGCATTACGGACGTCTCGTGCTTAAGGTTTCTAATGTCAAAAAGACAAAACAAGAACAAAGTACATCTACCTCAATCCACATGTTCATAACACGACAAGCGGAGAGAAGACGGTGTTTGCTTGAGTTTGTGACAGTTTTGCTGGCGCTCACTATAACCGTTGGAGGCTGATAGAACGGTAGTGAGAAGTTCACCTCCTGTTGGGAATAAAAATATTATTAATTTTTTTTGTTTTCAGAATTTAAGACAAATCATGACTTCCTTTTTATTTCGATCCACCCATTTATATTTTAGACGCTTTTTTCCATTTCCTTTAATAAGGTTGCGTGTTAATGGCGTTACAGATTAAAACTCAGCTAAGTAAACAAGTGAAGGTAAGAAAAAATGAAGAACAGTTTAGTGGTTTCAGGGCTCGGCTTTTTCGACTACTACTACCAACACAACTATTGTTAATACCTTAATACTACCACTACAAATACTGCTGTGCTGTCATATTATTATAACATACAAGAGTTGACATTCATCAATAAGTTGTACTGCGATGTTGTTTATTTCATGCACTCAGTGCTTTAGCATTGTTGCTACCAATATTAACATTGCTATCATTTTCAATACCAAATACCGCCGCCACAACTACCACCACTATAAATATCACGAGCCTTGACACTACAATTGGTAATAGCATTATTGTAGTTCATTGGTGTGTGTAACAGTACTAGCAACAAGAGCTCCGTAGCTAGCACTATTCTGCTATTTTCTTTGTGGCTATGATTTTCTCAACTGAAAAATTTCACATACTCCTGGACCTACCTGGCAGTGTTCCAACACATTTTTAGAAACAGATACTGGCCTGTCATTTAAGACAAATTTTTCTACAATAGAAACGTTCCATAGGCCAGGACTGACGTCGTACGCAAACCAGTCCTGTTTAAGGAGAGAGAAATGGAATGAGTTGTGTCAATAGTAAGGGCACAAGACGTGTCATTTAGTTTTTCTTATCAAGATCAGAACTAACATGTAAACAAACCAGGCTTATGTGCTACAGATACTTTTTTATTTACATATTTCCAAAATTTGTCATGGAGTACATCAAACATTCTATGAATTTGCGCATTATAAGAATATTCTTCTTGTTCTTGTTCTTCTTGTTCTTGTTCTTCTTGTTCTTCTTGTTCTTGTTCTTCTTGTTCTTGTTCTTGTTCTTGTTCTTCTTCTTGTTCTTCTTTCTTCTTCTTCTTCTTCTTCTTCTTCTTCTTCTTCTTCTTCTTCTTCTTCTTCTTTCTTCTTCTTCTTCTTCCTCGTCTTCTTCTTCTTCTTCCCCTTCTTCCTCTTGTTGTTGTTGTTGTTCTTTTTTTTCTTCATCGTCTTCTTCTTCTTCCCCTTCTTCCTCTTCTTCCTCTTTATCTTCTTCTTCCTCTTCTTCTTCTTCTTCTTCTTCTTCTTCTTCTTCTTCTTCTTCTTCTTCTTCTTCTTCTTCTTCTCCTTCTTCTTCTTCTTCTTCTTGTTATTATAATTTTAATTATCAGACGAAACTGGATCTATCTGAATCCTAATATTACTGTGTCCCGGAAACTAAATGTAACCGATTTGAACCTGTTTAATCCTAAATCAATTTAAATCCAAATTAAACCTGCCTGAACATGAACATAATATTTGCCCATACTCGATCCTAACATCTCTTGATCTCTCTAAGGTTAAACCTGAATCTGTTTCGATCCGAGCCGACTGAATCTAAGGATTCGATGATTCGATCAATGATCCACGACTACTTGGATCATAGCGCATCACAGAAAGCGACGAATCCGCCCTAGGGAAGGATTTGTTATTTCCTTTGATGTACCATGATCTGAGTGCATGATCTTGGATCATTTCTCCCGATCGGATCATCGCAAAGAGATGTGAAAATCTGAGTCTTTTGAATCAAAATCTGTCTAAGTTCGACTCGATTGAATCAAAATCTGTCTTAATTCCAGTCGATTGAATATAAATCTTTCCGAGTTTGAGTCGATTGAATCAAAATCTGTCTGAGTCTGAGCCGATTGAATAAAAATCTGTCAGAACCTGTGTCGATTGAATCAAAATCTGTCTGAGTTTGAGTCGATTGAATTAAAATCTGTCTGAATCTGAGTCAATTGAATCAAAATGTGTCTGAATCTGTGTTGATTGAATTAATATCTGTCTGAATCTGAATTGATTGAATCAAAATCTGACTGAATCTCAGTTGATTGGATCTAAGCGTCTGAATGCTAGTCGACTAATCTAAATCTTTCTAACTCTGCATTTATCTAAAGCTAATATTTCCTTATCTAGATCATTCACTTACTACTGTTATATTCCAATGTAGTCCGTCCATATTTCTCACTTCATGAAGACAAGTTGTAAAATTATCCAGCCCGACATTTTGAACCCAGTAGAAAGAGGAATCCTGCCGTCGGTTGGCAGTTGTATGTCTTGGGGTTACAAACACCTTAGGCATGCTGCTAAACGACTGGAAAGATTACAAAAAGCAATGTTTTTATCAATTGTAAATATATATGAATGTGTTGTCTTTACTCTAAGGGAAGCCTCACATTTTGATTTTGCCCACAAGAAACGTCATTTTTACGTATTGGGTGGGGGTTGGCGGAAGTGACCTTTCGTGGGAAATTTCGATACTTTTGTTAAAAAATTCTGGACTTTTTAGAAACATCTTGGAAAGGGGTATAAGATAACTTGTGCTGTATATTCATCGGTTAGTTCCTTAAGTTTTTCATAAAATTTATGTTGTTTAGATAGTAGTCTGGGATCATACAAGCTAGAGATTTTGTGCAGGCTTTTTTGTGTTTACTTACAATTTAATGATAAAACTGACTTTATGAAACTTCATCGAAGACATTTTAAACAAATTTGTAGAACGTATTCTCTGTTAACCTTTAAGACTTTTACAATGTTTTCAGAGCACAAAAATATTGACGATAAATGTTTTGACGTTTCTAAAGGGGAGGGGGGGGGGGTTGGGGTAGGGGGTCTCGAGAGAAAGGTAAACTTGACGTTTCTTGTGAGCAAAATCGATATGTAAAGCTTCCCTAACTTGTTCAACTGCATTTCTGTTATAGTTTATAATCTTCACTGCCCCTGGCATGGATAGTCGAAAAATCGGCTAACAGGTTTTACAACCTGTTTACATGACTCCGAGGACCTACGGTTTAACGTCCCAAAAAAATCTAACAGATGTTAGAACAGGCAGAACACTCTCCTCGGTCGTTTTAAGACCCCGAGTGTAGGTCCGGCATTGGGAATCGAACCCGGGCCTCCCGCACGACAGACACCTTACCAAGTGGACTAACCAGGCGGCGGTTGGGGAGCTGATTTACGAATCGAAGACATTGACACGGGCCCATGGGAGACCCACGTGCGGCCAAAATACCCATCGCTGTTTGCTATGTTGCCAGCATGGTGAATACCCGAT
>JAOBRD020086827.1:0-10319 GCA_027575215.2 Hydrozoanthus sils
TCGGGCATGTATCTTTGAAAACTTTTAATTGTTATGGGTATTGTACGATCGATTGTGGATGGCATTTGATTGTGTGATTAAAAAGAAAATAATTGACAACCCATTATATAAATGAAATCAGTCTTTTTTTTCAAACCCATGTTTTTATTTTTGTTACCGAAATAAAAGCAAATTATTAAGGGAGGGAAATTGCTCACGTAGAAAATTTCAGGTGAGCTTTTTTTCACTCACCAATGATTTTCAAATGACAAGCACTGGATGTATTTCAAGAGATATGAGTCATGCTGATCTTGTGTCTTATCTTGTTAACAAGATCCCCCCCCTTAGAAATCAATCAGACTTTACAGTCAAAAATTAATGCTTGAGTTTTGTTGTGTTTGGAACATTGCTTTGCACAAGTAAAAGAAAATGGTGGCACTGAATTGCATCTGGCTTCAATTACAAAATTAATGTTAAATATTGCTAGTAAGTATCTTCAATTATGTTCCACATTCCTTCTAAGCCTACCCTTGCTCACTTGACTCTGTCATTCTAGGGGTCAATACCAACGGAATGTTCAGGTCTACCATTAGCTGTTAGTTGCAATAGTTTCATCTATGCTTAATCTAACTGAGCTACAAGACCATTATTAACAAGGAAATGCTAAATTCAAATTAAACTCAGAACTGAAATTACATGAAACTGTTAACTAAGTCTTGCTTTTATACTCAAGGTACAACTAAAAGATTGTTGTTGTTCTTTTGTTGTTTAGGTTTTATGGACCTTCTCAATTTACCTGGAGTCTGTGGCCATCCTTCCTCAACTGTTCATGATCTCCAAGACTGGAGAGGCTGAGACAATCACCAGCCACTATCTCTTTGCCCTAGGTGCCTACCGTGGACTGTACATCCTAAACTGGGTGTACAGATACTACTTTGAGGGTTTTTATGACTTCATTGCAATTGTAGCTGGTTGTGTCCAGACTGCCTTGTACTGTGACTTCTTTTATTTGTATATCACAAAAGGTAAGCTTTTGTTGTCACAATTTCACACCAAGGTTGTTATCAGGGGAAAAAACTACTGTGCAATTGATTTCCAATCAGCTGTACTGTAGTTCATAATTGATGGTTTTGCATGTAGAATTTTCCACCTGCAGTTCAACTAAGATAGATAGAACTAAGGAAAAAACTTTGATTTATCATTTTAGCATTACTGTCTTTTCTGGACTACAACCCACACTACAGATAACCTGCACCCCCACATTTTTATGACTAAGAGAAGTAAAAGTCAACAGATAACCAGCACTGGCGTGTAACCCAAATGCTTATTGATTCACTTCTTCCAAGTATATCATCACTGGTGTTTAATTGTTAAAACATGTATTATTATAACAATGAAAGTATTACAAATTGTAATGAGCAAATTTAGGAAAATGTCACATAACAGCAAATAACAACCATATTCATGAAACTAAAGCAGTCAACAATCAATGCCCTGATTAAAGGGTTCCAGATATTAAGGAGGACACAGTTATTAGGCACAAAAAAACTTGAATGCTGATCGGATTAAACCGTAAAATCTAGCAGAACATTTTAGTGAAAATACAACAGGTATAGCCATATCAATTTCAGAATCTAAAAGATAACCTGCACCTTCTCCAGTAAAAGGTAAAATTAACATAAAGGTTAAAGTCCAGAAAATATGCCCAGTACTTTTTGGACAGATGGTTTATTGAGCCTTTGAACAATCATGTTCTGAACCTATTAAATGTGGAAAATTTAATCATTGATGCCACGAAAATGATTTGTTACAGCTAAAATATTGCCATTAGACAAACACAAATACAATGTTTTAGGGAAATAAAAAAGTCTCACTATTGTAGCTTTTTAAAGCTGTCAGTTTTTGTGCCCATGTTTAATCCTCTTAAATCATTCAGCCAAAAACTGCATTGGGTTTGAGTTTCTCCTACTCTGTGGTATCTATGAATTGGCTTGTTTAAATGGGCTCAGCAGTATCAGGTCAACTTCCTACCAAAGGAACTTCCATACTGCTACAGTAGATAGCAATTAAATGACACATGATATTTACTTCTGTTTCAGTACTGAAAGGAAAGTCGCTTGTTCAACCAGCATAAAGAAGATTTAGTTAAGAGATTATTGAAGCTGTTTAGGCTTCATTCAAGTCAGAGAAAGTTTTGTTGGCATTTGGTTGTCAGCAAAAATTTTTATGTTTATAACTTTTATGGCAATGTAAGAATTGCTCAAACTTTTTCTTCAAAGTGTCTGTGCAGTGGGTTGTGACAGTTTGAAAGCATTGTTCATGGATGCTTATCATCAGCACTTTCTTTAGTATTAGTTTTAGTCAGAAGATAATGAATCATTATACAGAGAGATAAGTCTGTTTTCTGTAATACCAGTTTGTTGAAATTAAACTATTGACTTTTCAAGTGACCTTGGTATTTGTTTTCTGTTTTAGTTATGAAAGGAAAAATGTTGAAGCTGCCTGCATAGGGAAGAGTTTTGCAGGCTGGTTAAGAATTGACACAAGCCAATGATGAAACTTGTCAAATTGTTAGATGTTATCAAACAGGTTTTTTTATTTTTAAAAGTGTTTATGCTGTTTAAGAGTTCTGCTTCAGTCGCAGCACTTGTTAAATGGCTCGGTAAATATTCCAGTTGTAATTTCAGTCTGATAAAGAGTTTTCTTTTTGACAAAAATTTTCAGTCTGATAAGATAACAGTTCTCTTAAGATAATGACCTACAGAAATGGCAGATTTTTCAACTGTTGTACCACATTTATTGAGTTTCAACAAAGAGTTTATAGAGGTATAGGCAGTTTGTTTGCATGTTACAAAGACCCATTTTACTTATAAAATTTAAAGCATTAGCAATTTGAAAAGGGTTTGCAGCTATTTTGTTAATATTGCAAGAGACTCATTTTGCCTGTATGGCAATCTCTATCTCCATGGAATATCCAGTTTAGCATGTTTTAGACCAATAAGCACTTGTTTTGTTGGACGAGTATCAATTGCAGTTTTCAGAGAACTGATTCCCTGAAGTCTTCTGCATTGACAGTTGCGCTCTTACACTACAGTTGTATTGTTCAAAAGCGAAGTTTCTTTTCTTGAGCAAGTTCCTTTGGTCGTGTTTTTATTGTACCAATGTAGGACAAGGGGACCTAATTACAGTATAGTAGTTATTATTTAGTTTTGTTGGTACAGAGGTCTGTAGTATGAGGAGAAGAGTTTAGTGGTATGGGCATGTCCTGGACGAATGAGTTCGGGATGGGTGTTGAAAGTTACAGGTGTGAGCACTTGGCAAAAAAGTTCCCACCACGCTAAGGGTTGGTAGATGTGAAATTTATGTGGGCAAAGTGCCTTTAGATGATCGTATCTTAGGGCGTTTCAAATGTAGAAACGCTGGCACGTATTTTTCTGTCATCAAATGTTATAGGCTGTTTACCGTAATTGAGTGAGACATTTGTTTGAAGCAGTAGAGTGTTTCTTGAAAGAATAGATTTAAGCTAAGTTTATTGCCAATAACTTTACTTATACGTACTCCGCCATACTTACTGTTTACCAGACAAGTGAGCAATAAAATATGAACGTACTGCATTGTGTTTCACTGCTCAGTTGCGATACTAGTTGATGGATTGTATTCCTTGCAGGGGTGTAGCCAGGACGATGGGGCGGGAGAAGTGGGGGGCAGACTGGGACGTACTAGTGTTAATGTATTGAGGCAGTATGTAACTCCTTTGAAAGATACTTTTATACCAACACAGCTCTTGTCACAACACATCAAAAACACAATTAAAACAAGAAAATGGGTTTGACCGATCAATTTACTCCGCCCATAAAATAGCCAACTTTAGAAATTATATGTACATATCGATGAAGTAATTGACGGGTCATTGTGTCTGTTCTTGAAAGTTACCACCCATCACTGACCGATCAGAACATCTGGGAACAAAAGACGACGAATATTTCGGTGATGGCATCTGATCGACATCTGGAGTTCTGAATAAGTTAACTGTCAATGCCAGGAAAGAAGTCCAGTCAATCTACGAGGATCAAAGAAATTGCACAGAATTTTCTTCAGCGCCAAAATGTCAGTGAAAGTGTCTTAAACAACATACCAAAAATCCCTTTGGTGGAACATCTCCCAAATCGGCGAAGAATTCGAAGTTGACCGAAATTTTAAGCACAGGGATCCCGTATTGTGAGAATAACAAGTTTTTGTTTGCTGTAAACTAGTAAGATAGCAATTATTCTTTTCTCAAACGGAAAGAAGAGCCTTCGGTACAAATTCAAAAATATTCTAAAAATCGACCAAAAAACTTTGTTTCTTCACAAATCACGAACATACAAAAAACTTAACACGCAGGAGAACAGTCTAAGACAATGTTTATTACATGTGCATCGCAAACAATCGGATTAATCGGCTAATGTCCACGCCGGTTTTGGGAATATTCCATCAAAGATATTTTTTGGGATTTTTGGTATGTTTGACATTTTTCCGGATGTTTTGGCGTCGAGAAGAATTCAATTGCAATTTTGCTTATGCAAACCACAATTTGACTGAACTGAAGACTCTTCCAATGCCCATTGTAGGCCTTAGGCGCTTCAAACTACTAAGGATCTCCCACTCGGCCGAAATAACTGGAAAGGTACAGAGAATTCTGAACATAAATGTTTGGATAATATGTGGCATAGCAATTTCTCCGTGCGTCAACCTTCGAAGGAATTATTTTTGGACTCGCTGATCTGTTCCGCGAACGGGCAAGGTCACACTCTTAACACGTCAATTCTTCAGCGACTTCATCGTCATCGGTACTCATCACAAATCCCTGGCACCAAGGAAATAAGTTTGGACGCTTTCATCTGATCTAACTTGTCCATTTCTACAGTCAGGTTGTCGATGAAAGGAATGCATAAAGATCTCTTGACAAGGGGAAGATGCTGCTGTTTAGTATGCGCTGTGTGCAGCGTGGATGGCGTAATGCCCTATTCCTTTCCTAGCCCCACACATGACTCATATGACCTTGGTAATAGGGAGACAATGCCGTTTCTCAGAGCTTTGAGGTCGTCCTTCAGGCAGTTCACTTGCATGCAAATGCGTCCTATAGATGCATTTTCGCGCTTTTGCAGCTGTATACTGAGTGATTACTTGACTAAGAGACATTTCAACACAGTAACAAGGGTGACAGTGAACAGGAAATTGAACATAACCACCAAAAGGCCATTGGTTCAGGTGCGACTTCCCCGATCCGTGTTCCAGCTTCTATATCAATCTCATTTGTCATAGCCTCAGAAGTACCGGGAAGAGGCCGTAAAACACCTCATAAGCCCCACCTTGAAGTGTATTGTTTCCTCGATGTAAGAATAAGTTTATTTCCCAACGATGATAGTCATGTACAGTCGACTCCGCTACCACTGTCCCATTTCGTTGGGTGAGCGCCTTGCTGGTTCTGTAGCAATACTCTTTCACCAGTCAGTAACGGCCGAAGGAGTGGGCTCTCGGGGATTCAGAAGTGCGGGTTATCTTGGTTCGAAGAGCCTCTTCCTTAACACGCCTCGCGCCAAAGTGGTCGCATGTTTGGGTTCGAAAACTTCTCCAAGCGGTTGACAAGGTAAATGCGTCACGGAGGGGCCGACCGGAGATAATATGTGCAGGCGAGAGATTACAGTCCTGGTCGGTTGTGTTGGGTAGTTGTTGCAGCATGGCACGCAAGAAGTGGTCATGGTTGATGCTCCCTGTCGGGCTGGTGTTTGACATAAGGAGGCGTTTGGCAGTTTTGACGGCAACTTCTGCTCTTCCATTCGACTGTGGGAAGCTAACAGAGGATACCCGGTGCCTCACACCCCATCTGCGAAGGAAGTCCTCCGTGAGACCAGAAGTGAACTCGGGGTCCACCATCGCTCTTCTGGGACTCCAAATGTTGCGAAGAATGAGCGGGAGTGACGTATCAGGTCTTTCGATCCACCAAAGTCAGTCCCAGCTGTGGAACTAAGCACCTCAACCCAGCCTGATAGACGGTCTCCCACGACAAGGTAGTGGCAGCCTCCATAGGCTAAGAAATCAGCAAGTGTTAGACGGTGCTTGTGCTGGGAGAGGAGTGGCGGGCTGTGAGGGGGCATTCCTGTTGCAGCCTTTGCATGCATCCTTCTCGGGTCTCGCGCGTGTCCTTTGTCATGCCTGGCCAATACAATGGCCCGTGCACGCTGCTCCATTATTGTCGATGTACCCTGCTGGCCATTGGCTGCATGTAGATGCTGTAGGACTCACCAGCGAAGGGATGAGGGAATCACGACCCGGTCCTGGTACAGTTGGACGCCGTCTTGTGGATATACATTGACTTACACGTAGGCCAGAAGCTAACTACGATAGGATTGCTTTTGTCGATGCGTTTGGAGCCATTGCTCTATCAATGTCATGCAGGAGGTGGCCAAAGGATGCATCTGCCCTTGTTTCTTGGGTGATTAGAGACCACGGTATGGTGAAAAAATCTTGTGTTTCGTAACAAATCAACGTCGTGAGTGCAGATTCTACAACATCTTGAGGGCTTCTGCTCCCGAATAGGATGTTGTTTGCTGATCCGGATGGTGATGGGCGTCTCGATGTGGCATCAGCGGCGTGCTTACTCTTGCGTGAAGTAATGTGTCTGCTCCAGGCTCCGCGCGACAGCCAAGGCTTCCCCTTCGATAGCTGCGTAGCGTTGTTGTTGTTCCCTATTTTTTAACCCGGTGGCTCACAAACTTGAATTATCACAACATTTAGCGTTCATCGGATCACTATCCTTTTACTAAATTCAATTCCCAGAAAGAGGGGAGACCACGTCTATTGTAGGGCAGTCTGTGATGATCGTCATAAAGTTTAAGAAATACCCCGAACAGATACAGGAGTCTTACGAAGATGGGCGTCGACAATATTTTTACGTCTAAAAGATACCAGCTAAAAATGATCAAGTTTATATTTCTAAGAATTTTTAATAGTTCCAGAGACGTGAACTTCTAACTCTTGCTTCAAAAGCTTAGAAAAACATTATATCCTTCAGATCTGTTATATTCGAGAACAGTAACAAGTGAAACAAAAATGTTATTTATGTACATACTAATAAGATGTGATTTACATTCATAGTTCAGTCTATTAAAACAGACATGCACGAAGCTCTTCTACTCACTCTTCCAGTTGTTGCCAAGATGGAGTTCGCCTTTTTTCCCCATCTTCCATGTTAATTTATTAGTAACTTGTGAACATAATTGGAATGATGTGGCCGAGTGGCGCAAGGCGTATTCTTTATTCAAAGCGAGCGTACAAAGTTTTGTTTTACTGTTCCGTCATCTTTCCTCGGCTTGTACATCTCCTTGGCCTGATTGGTACTAATTATATTTATTTTGTAGATCAAAGTTTAGCCAGCAGTCATTTCTTCTGTGTGGGAATAACGCTTCTTCTTTTCTGAAAACTTGTATTTGGAGTTGCTCTTGACATATTCGATGTAAATTCTTTTTCCCTTCTTTTTCGTTCGTTTGCTATACACTACTCTATACAAACAGTTCGTTGTTTTTACGTTAATTGATAGAATGCAGAGTCAAAAAAAGCCAAACCGAGAGACTAATTAGCCGGTCAGTTCTGCTGTACCATAAGTATCCTTCGCATTCACACTAGCCTTACTTATTCGTCGCAAACTATCAGTCGATAAACTTAGATTACTCCAACACAAGGAACTATGGTGGTTGACTTTGTTGTTATGCGGCTAGCTGTTCCGTTATCCTCTCCTTTAACCTGGTCAAGAGAAGGATTGAGAATGTGTCTTGCATCACCACTAGCTTCGATGTCTTCCTCTTGACAGGGGTGCCATACGCATGCTCTCTTGCGATACGTGATGCTGAGGTACTTTGATTTTCTCATTTATTCAGTCGAAGTGCTTCTAAATCCTTTTTAATTGCCATTCCTATTCGCGTAAAATCAATGGTCTGTCAAACAATATTCTATCCTCTTCAACATCACTACCCTCAGTTTGGTTCTCAAAGAAGCGCAATGAAGATGCTGGCCAAAATGACAGCTCTCTAAATTCAAAACTCCAAGAACTCTATTTTGTTGCTATTTTGTCCTTTTGTGTTCTAGTAAGGCTATAAATAACCTGAAAAACTGTGTGTTTATAATTGTATTTATGTATGTAAGCATTATCTTGAGATAACTGTTTTTAAATCCAGTAGAATTTGTACCTCCGCCTTCTCAACAAATATCAAATGCACCGTCACCTGGACCTAACCCACTTTTGGCTTCTTGGTTATTGTTAGGGCTAGTACCTTCTCTAAGTTCAGATGAACTATTTAATATTCTGTAAGTCACATCTAAGGTACAAACAAAAACCTGTTTTTTTCCTCGTCACTTTCTCCATTACCTCAATTATTATCGCGACCGTTAACGTCACCATCATCTCCACTTTGTTCTTCATTCTCTTCACTGGGATTTACACCGAGTCCATGTACCAGATCCTTGGCCATTGCAAAAAGCTTCTTTCCAGGCCTCTTTTACTTCCTGCGCCGAAGCTCTCTTCGTATATGTAGTCGTCACCTTTTCTAGCGCAGAAAACCCATACTTCGTCTGAATCAGCTTTGTACTTTAGGCGCGGAGTGTTAGCTGTCTAATCTTAGCCTTAATGTAGTGAACAGGTATTGCTTCCAACTGCAGTGCAGTGCTACTTTAACTTTCTTGTACAGGTTAACTAGTGATAGCCAGGATGTTCGCTTTATCCCTTCCGAGCTCATAGTTGATAGCAATCTGAGTTTTCCACATTAACATGTAGTACGTCCAGATTATGGGCAACAAAGTCACACAAGTGAGGACCTTCGATCACAAGTAACACTTCACGTGGAAATCTGTTGTTGTTGCGCTGTACCAATTGCCTTTCTTTTTTCAGGATAGATATTGCTACATGGTCTTTAAAGACTATTCGTCAAATTCGATTTTCCTTTGAGAGTCCTTCCTTGTCGGCCTTTTATCCCATGGCTTTGATGTTCCCTGTTCTGGAATGTTCTTTTAACCTATCTGTAAATGCACGAGTCCTTGGTTTCCAAGTGCCAATTAGCTACTTAATATACTGCATACTTTACATATTGTTCCCCAGTGTGGGACTCATTAGGTGTCGGTTTATCACAAAAATTACAAAATCTTAAAAACAGGGCAGCACGCATAATAACCAGGAGTGATTACAATGCATCAATTATTGAATCAACTGAATTGGCAGAAACTCTCTGAAAAGAGAATCGGTAGCAAGGCCACCTTAATGTACAAAGTTTTAGCGATCTTGCTCTCGATTATCTCAGAGAAAAGTTATCTTATGTCTGCCAAAGGCATGGGCATGACCAAACACTGAATATGGTAAAAAGACCTTTAGCTATAGTGGAGCAGCATTATGGAGATCAGTCTATTCCTGGTGACATAAGAAAAGCTCAAACCCTGCGGCGCTTCAAGATTAGGTTGGCTTCTTCTTTATTGTAGTAATATATCAAATTTTTTAGATTTTATTGTATGTATTATTTACTTTTATCTTTTCCTGCCCCGATCAACCGTAAATATTTTGTAATTAAACGTTGACCGATGCAGAGCGGAACGCTGCTTATCTGTAAACAATAATATTGCTATGAGATTTTAACCGTGTTTAAATAAAGGATTCATCATCATCAGCTACTCATTAATCATTTGATATTATCATATAGCATTGGCTATTGGGCATATCGAGCTAGCAGATGCAAGACGTGTGTCTAGAGAGGAATAGACAAGAACTTATCCTGTAACTCGGCTCCCCATGTGAGTCTCTTTAGCTCAGTGGGTAGATCATCTGATCCGTAATCAGAGGGTTGCGGGTTCGATTCCCGTCAGTGACTCAGAATTTTTTCTGATCACTTAAAACTTGAGAAGTGGTTTCCTTCATTCTACTCATTAAAAGGCTGAGACTTATAAAGTTCAATTTGATCATATTTATCTGTACAACTAGCTAGTTTCAGTTCTTTTAGCAAAGAATTCCACAGTCTACGTGTTCAAATGAAAAGGTGCCGTTATTAAACGTCGGTAGTTCTTTCAGCTCTCAGAGAGTGCTGTTTTCAATGGAATCCAACGGTGCGCCCTTTACCCCTCCTCTGCCAGTGCTCGGTTCTACGGGTAATCAAAGCTACAGCTACACTGGTAAGAAGAAGTCGAAACAGACGTGCAGTCACCGGGAATTGAACTGGAGGTCTCTAGCTCCGAACGTCCGAGCATTAACCGATTGAGCTACGATTGTTCCTATAATTTATAACAGTGCTGAACTGATCGAACCAGGGACCTCTTGCTCTAAT
>JAOBRD020087040.1:0-10318 GCA_027575215.2 Hydrozoanthus sils
AGTAGTAGTAGTAGTAGTAGTAGTAGTAGTAGTAGTAGTAGTAGTAGTAGTAGTAGTAGTAGTAGTAATAGCAGTAATCATGGATAACATATACACAAAGTTTTCAATGACTTAGAATGTAAGTTATTTGTTAGTATTGACCTTTCTTGAACAAACATTTACATGAAAACATTCAGCTACGAAAATTCAGCTGGAAAATTCACAAGAATGGGTCCAGCAAAACTTGGGAGTGCTGTATTTTCACATGAAATGACTACAAGACTGTGCTTTTCCTCCAGAAAGGCTTATTTTGAACACCGTATGCCCATCCACATTTCTATTTCTACACTGAATTAATCAGTTTTCGAATACAACTTCAATTTTTTTTCGTTGTTATATCAAGTTTGAATCACACTAAATATCAATGCCAGTAAAACTTAAAACCCAGGCGTTCAAATTAAAAGTCACTTCGTTAGAAGTTATTATCATCAATGGCTGACTTGAAAACTGGTGTTCGTGTAATGCAACAACTAAGTAACAATTATTTTCATCTAGGCGTTGAAATCTCGTTATATTTGCATGGTTTTATTGTCTTCAATGGTTGACATAGAAACTGGTGTTCGTGTAAAGCAATGCAGCTAAGTTAGTTCTATTTTCATCAAGTTAAAATGTCATATTAAAATTTGCGTAAGTGTTATTAAACCGTTGCTAAACAAATTTAATCCCGGAAAAAATACATTTTAGTAGCGAATTGATAAATATGAAGAACAGAGTAATTTTAAAATGTTATTTGAACTTTGATAAAGTTCCATGAGGCTTGCACCCTAAGCTAGAAGCAATATCATTTTATTGTTTAGGTGGGTTTTGAGAGATGAATAACAAACAAGAAAATAACTAGTTCTAATTATATTACAAGGGAGATGCCTTGAAGTAATTTGTGCTTAAGACAAAAGGAAACAGATCTCTAACTAAGGTATTTGGCGAAATCAATTAGCACTCGGGTTTTCATAGGGATGTTGTTGAGCAGCGCTCGGCCATGCCATAGTACCAGAAACACGAAACACGTGCTTTAGAAATTATTCATGAAAAAATGCATCCTAGGTTTTCGCTTTTATGGGACTTCCTTAAATCGCCCCCTCGGCTCCAAAACGAGATTTTAAAATCAGAAACCTCAGCCTTACTGTATATTTTCATATCGTCTCGATTCACTTAGATTTTCCAACGGAATGATTTAGTATTGCAATACTTAGACATCTTTGAACTGATAACTTTAAATACAAACAGTAAACAAGTAAAAAAGTACATACACGGTACCCCAGTGTTTGCCTCATCGCCTTGTAACTGTTGCTTTTCGCGGTGTAACTGTGCCGGGTCGACGAGTTGTATTGGCAGATAGCCATACAAGTAGCTGAACACATCCTCGTTTGTAAATGAGAACTTCTGAACAGTTTGAATGTTAGAGTCGCTCATATTTGAAGGGTATTTCGTGGGAGAAGTGCTTTTTCTTCGCTCGGCCATTTCTTGAGATTTCTCTTACTATTTTAGGGGAATGTTTGCGTGGTGCCAACAACGGTTCTTCTTCTACCAGACCTTCGCCATCAGACACTTGGAACCTATCTATAACACCTGTCACAAACAGCAAAGAACTCTCTCTGAGTCATGACACACTGTAAATGAAACTTTGAGAACTCTGAAATTAAAGTTTAATTCCTTGCTTGAGAGCGACAGGTGAAAGAATTATCCTCCTATGCAAATACGGACTGCCTTCTACCAAAATTATTCATGTCATGACTAGTGAAGCGTGAGTGGACACCTGCTTTGAAATTTTGAAATATTTATTGCCAATAAATATCTCGTTCGGGCAGAACTTCCTGTTTCAACTGTTATCGGATGAATGAGCGGTGCGCAGAAACGAATAGATGTTTACCATGGCCGGGTCAAAGTCAATGAATGGGGCACCCGCGCAACTCCAAACTGTCATGAATAACCGTACGCAGAACTACACAGTTTCTCCACTGTTCCTTAAACAGGTTTTACAATATTTAAAGATCGTGTCAAGAAACTGCGAGGCAATGCTGCCATTTACTTCCTGGGTAAATTATTGTGAACACGATTCTTGCTAGATTAATGTTGAAAAAGCTGCCACGAGTCCTCTGACAGAATAAATGTGATCTACTTTGTATGTCAAGTTTCTTTGTTTTTGCAAGTCAACCGAGACTATCAATCTAACTTCAGTTAGTCGTCATTCATACTGACAATCTGATCACACACTATTCATTTTTCTTGTCCTAAGCGAGTTAATCGTTTTGCGTAGAATTTAATAACTGGCGTCGACTCTGTCTATAAATTAAGGGATTGAAAATGCACTGAAATTTTTCACTTCAAAACAAAATATATTACGTTTCTACGGATTCTAAGAGCTAAAACTTGAAAGTACTAGCTTTCCCACGATATTGGTTCGATGATATGAACAAAGCTTTCCGTTTGAAAACCAATTCCAATTGCGAATACAATGCAATTATTTTTGATATACTCATATAGAGCGGAATTGTAATTTGAGCCATAACACACAAATTATGTCTATGCTAACTTATGACTATAAGAGTTTTCATGTCGGCTGTGTAATTATATAACCTGTAAAATTTCTTCTCGGATAAAACTCGCTATCTGTCTGTACATCTTTATGAAATAAATTTGAACATTGGAAAGTTGAAAGGGCTGGACTACCAAAAGGGGTGAATGAAGAATATGAAATGTAAAGAACAGTTGTGTCTTAAATTTAAAGTTAAGTACGCGGTACTGTCCCTTGCCGCTGTTTCATAATAAAATTTGTCCTCTCTAATATTAAAACAAGAGTTATTTTCAAATCCTTACCTGCTATGGATCGCACGCTTAACAGTTTGTTAATCCTTTTATGAGCTTACAATACTTTTTGCGATCATTTCCTGAAGTGAGGCAACCTCTGCCTTGCTTCAAAGATTTCTGGCGCAGGCAAGTTTTTTCTTATGAAAACACGTGCTTACTTTGGTTCTTGCCTGCAAAAATGGTCTCTGAGAATTTTCAGATGTACACCGTTGCTGAATTCAGCAAGCAGTATGTAAAGTTTGCTCTGAGTTTACTTGCACTACCACAAATGACAAAGTGAACAATTTTTTTATCCGATATAATAAAAGAACAGCTGTCGAAGTTTACTTAGGTCCGAAGCGGTAGTGACCAATTGTAGCTTTGACATGACATAGTAATGTTGAAAGTCGACAGTTTCAACCTGAAAGACTTAGAAATCTAAATTGAAAAAAGTTTGTCATTTATAATTGATCTAGTATCTGGGTTAAGTGACAAAAAGATCTAATCAACGTGAATTTTAAATTATTAATTTTGTGTTTTGAAAATGGCCTTTGTTAGTGCAAGGAAAACTATCAAATATGCATGGTCCAGCTAGAAAGCTTCAGTGGAAGTGTTTTATTATTAAAAAGATGGCATTTTATGGCAGTGAACTATTCCATTATCAAGTCTACAGCTATTTTCTTTTTAGTACGCCGTGTCGTGAGTCTTAAGAAATGCTTTTGAAAACAGTGGTCTATGGCGTACTCTTTGCGGCCATTTTGCGTTGCAAAGAGACGTACTTTCAAGCGCGCGCTTGCATTTTAGCTTTACAATTTTTCAATAATTTACGACACAAACAATTTTTTGTTCTAAGACTTCATTTTAATGAATAGTTCACTGCTGGCCTTCAAACCCCCTAGTGTAAACATTTGGCTTCCGAAGTCTAGAAATCAGTTTGCGGTCAATGAAATAAGAACACAGCAGTGTATGGAATTGAAAATTCCTTACAGTTTGCAATAATTTCTGGCTGCCAGCTCTTACATGGAGCCATAATGGCGAATAATGACACCAGTTCACTGGTCGAGAGCTTTGAAACCCTTTCCTGTCCAGAGTTAAACAATAAGTACTTGTGTTGTACTGATCCTAAGCCGTTTTCCGTTAGACATTTTATTTTCCACTATAGTACTAAAGCTTTGTGGAAAACGGCAGCGACCGTTACACAGTCAAAACGGCTCTGTCGCTCTAGCTTAGGCGCTCGTGGATTATTAATGATTAATTACACACGGCTGTACCATTACCAACTGGGTTTTTCATTTTGATTTTGACAAACGAAGAACATAAAACAAGAACGTTCATTAAAAGATAAAAAGAAAGCGAGAGGAACACAGATACTTCGAGTACAAAAAGATGCTTTTTAGATTTGTTAGAACAATATTTAGTAAGCGCCTGTTCTCTTTGCCTTCATCTACGTTCTGAAAATGCTACGATGGCCCTCTAGGCAGGCTAAAATGGGTTCAGTCGCAATTCAAAGAAGAATTCTTAAAGTTCTATTCTATCCCTATTCAAAGTATATCTTTTGAGTTCGAAATTTTCGCGCAAGATCTGTATCTATCTTTGATGAGATATTTTATTCTGCAAAACATACGTACACAACAACCGATTACATTTGAATTAAAACTGTATCCAAACATTTCACATTTTTTCACGATACTTCCTTTTGTTTAAAACACAGACGTTGTTTGCCTTATCAGCCTTAGGGAACAAAGAAATCTCTTTTTTTTGTTAAATTGGAACAAATCGTTTATTGATTAGTTGTCAAAAGTGTATCTCTGCGTCGCGTCAGCGTCATGACATTACTGTGCACTGACATACTTTTCAATGCTTTCCTCATGAAATAGCTGGTCTGTTTTTATTAATAAAGAAAAAAATGCATTGTCATACACTCAGGCTTCACCTGCTAAATGATCGTTTTCTAGCCTCGTAGTACGGATTTCGTGATATGAATACCTAATGAGATACACGAATTCAATTCCGCTAGATTTTGTATCTTTAAATCTCCGACCAGCTTTGTTAACAAGATAGGTCACGTATGTTTAAAAAAGTTTAGTTATACTAAATACTAATCTTAAGTTGGAAGTAATATCACTTTTTATAGCACGTTTCCATTGTAAGTTTTGTAATCATGCATTCAGTGTCAAAAAAATCGAATCGAAAACATATCGCAGTTCTTGTACATATTTTACTAGTTGCTTGTCGAGCGAAGCGCGACAGCTCAGCTCTGCATCTTCTCACAGCAAATTAAAGTTCTCGATTTTGATGTGACTTCCACCCGTGGATTCCGTCCGTGGATTCGGTTTGCATGTTGGGAGACCCCTGGGTCTCCCAACATCACATTATTGCTGCCAATTTTGTACTTTTCTCATATTTCAGTCAGTTGGCGACAATATGTATTCGAGGCATTCACAGAAAGAACGGATATGTGATTTGGCATAGCTCACAAATACTACGTACAATCAAGAATTCACAGTAGACATTAGAAATGCTGCAGAAACCTAAAGTGTCAAACTTAATTGGAGATTTTGAAAGAGTGAAAAGAAATTCTCGTCAAATTTATATAGACAAAATATACATCTTATTTCCGTGTCAAATACAGTCTCGTAGACTGCTCGATAGCACTCTCTTTATCTGGGGTAACAACTAGTATTAAGTCACAAAATGTTAATGAATTATGGAGTTAATAACGACTGTTTTATTTTATGTTTTAGTGCTTAGTTCATGCCTTTTTCATAATATCCCTGCTCTTCATGATGGGTAAATAGAAAAACAAGGCTATAAAGGCCGAGTCAAATTAAAGTCAGACCTCCCGCAAGGCAAGCTGGTATTGCAACTGCATGCTAAGCAGGCGGTCATTAAAAGCTGTAAGGGCTTCATAGCAATTTAATTTCAGTTAAAAAGAATCTTTCGCTCTTCAGGTCCGCTTCGAATCTCATATACTGTTAGCAGAGGTATCACATAAAGGTTGTTACATGTTCAAGCGGAGATGAGTCGTGAAATGATATCTCACAATTGAGCGCAGCGAACGAGTGCGATGTTATTTCAACACGGAAGATAGAATTCGTACCTCGAAGCGACCCTGAAATTTCTGTCTATTTGTTATACAAACTGCAGTGGGATAGTGAGTGACACTAGAATGAAGAATTCAAATCTTCAATGAATATAAATGATATTTTTAATTGTTTGCATACGGTTTTAAAAAAAAAGAAACAAAATGAAACAAGTAAGCACTTGTAATTTCTTGCAAGAGATTTTCGTCACCTCGTTTGCATACTTTGTAAGCGCGTGAAAATACTCATTGGGTGAGATTCGGTATCACTTCACGTGCAAAGTTTATAGAAATCGTATCCCCACCGGTGGGAGTGGGGATATCCATTTAAGTCCTACTGCAACTTACATAATAAAGCAATGTATTTATTCAACCCGATATGAGGAAAACCCAAGTAATAGCTATAGCCATCCAGAAGAAGCCTGTTTTGACCAGGAGCTGTGCTTAACTTGAGAGCATCACTGACTGTAATCCCTTTGTAAACCCAAGTAGAGAAGCCATGTTTTACAAAGGGTCCTTACCACAAATTAGTAGAACTCATGCGAAAAACCGGTATTCTATATAGGATCCTTGTGGAGGACCCATGTGGAGTACCTATGTTTAAAAGGATCCATGTTAAGGAACCATGCAGAATCCCAAGTAATAGCCATCCAGCAAGATCCTGCTTTGAACAGGTGAGGGCATCACTAACTAAAAACTCTTTCCGTGACCCATGTGGAGAAGCCTTGCTAAACGAAGGATCCTTGGCACAAGGAAAGCTCATGTGAAAGACCAATGGTAGGATCCTTGTGGAGGACCCAGGCGGAATTATTCATCCTACTCTAGGACCCATGTGGAGGGCCTATATACAGTACCTTTTATATTTTTAAGGATCCAGGCTGTGGAGGACCCATATGGAGTACCTTCGTAATTTAAAAGAACTACCTGGAAGATCAATATGGAATACCTACGTATTTTAAAGGATCTCTATGGAGGGCCCATATAGAGAGCTTTTGTGTTTTAAAAGATCCCTGCACTGGAGGACCCAAATGGAGTACCTTTATATTCTAAAGGATCCATGTGGACAATACATACGGAGTACTATTTTTTTTAAAAGATCCCTGTAGAGGACCCATATGGAGTACTTATTTTTTTAAAGGATCCCTGGGGAGGACCCATATGCAGTACCATAATCTCTGTGGAGAACCCCTATGGAGTACTTTGTATTTTAAAGGATCCCTATAGAGGAATCATTTGAAGTACCTTTGTAATTTAAACTTCTCTGCCCTGGAGACCCATATGTAGTACCTTTGTATTTTAAAGGATCCCTGTGGAGGATCCATATGGGAGTATTAATGTTTTTAAAAGATGTTGAGTACTTATGTGTTCAAAAGACCCATGTGAAGTACCCCCGTGCCAAAGAGACAACAATGATAATTGAAGAATATCAAAATTTATACTTTTAGCAGTTTCCGACGGTGATGGGAAACTATAAGCTCTCTATATGATCAGCTCAATATTAGGTCAGGTCCCAAATAATATGCTGATCTCTGTTCTCGCCAGATTGCGTTACTTCTCATATAAAGTCCCGCGTAACTCTCACATGTTAGTGAAAGATTGTTTGAAAGACTAAAATAGACTGAGTTAGAACACCTGAACTTTACAAACTAGTCAATTGACATAAGTTGTCATGACAAATCCCTAGGGACTAACTTCCCCATATAAAGGGGCTTTATTTCGACCACAGTTGTAGCTGGTCGTCAAACAAAATTATCCGCTAACCCCCCTCCCCACAGTAAACACACACTATGTGCCACCTGCTTGGTTCACCCGCTTGACGGCAGGTCCCTTGAAAAACAACTATTCTAAACGATTATTTATACGCTCTTCATTGAAAACATTTTACTCTGTTTGACTCTATCCCAAAATGGCGTCGAGAAGGAGGAGAAGCGATACTGCTCAACATGGAGAGTTTGAAAGCGTGGCTGGATCCTGTTAATAATCAACTGTTACAATGGTGCGTGAGGTTTGATCGGCAAGCTATTCTTGTTTATACTTTAATAGTAAAACTTAGACATAGTGTATCATGTCAGTTATTTATCGTTAAGTTAACTTATGTGCAAGGCTTAAAACATTAATATATAACGCTGTAGTTGCCTTTGGCAGTACGCCTTGATAGTTAACAGGTTTAATGCTGTGATACAATTTCGTATGACCCCACGAGATTCCAACTATTCCGAGTCAACATTTAACACTTAAACTACGATGTGGTTTCTGTCAGACAAAAGTCAACAAGGCGCAAAGCGACAGATTCACTATCAGATTCATAGAAAAACGGCAATGATTAGTCTCATTTTTTATTACTGATAACCTTCCAATTTTTATGACACGGTGTTTCAAGAATCCGACATTTTTCTTTTGTTTAGAAACATCGGACGTTTCGCTATTGGCTGCCTCAATAGACAGTCATAAGATTAGCCAATCAAATTGTAGCATTTATTTTAGTTATACTAGTTGGTTTCTGTTGGTATATAATATCGAAACTTCGTCAGCTTGTTATAGCAGGAGTTTCTTATTAAAAACCCTCGCACATATTAAAAAGGCTTTTGTAAACTATGTAAAGTTGTTTCAAGTTTTGAGTTATTAAATGGAGCAGCAACAGTACAACGATTGCTTCATTGGGTAGTAGTAAACCCTTTTCTTATCCTTTAAC
The DNA here is from genome assembly GCA_027575215.2 of Hydrozoanthus sils. NCBI lineage: Eukaryota > Metazoa > Cnidaria > Anthozoa > Zoantharia > Hydrozoanthidae > Hydrozoanthus > Hydrozoanthus sils. The sequence goes on from JAOBRD020087040.1 coordinate 8,598, forward strand.
AAACCAAACTACGTTCTGCGGGTTATATTGCATTTTGCTAGTAGCTTAGCACAACCTTAGCTTACTGAATAACTTTACGTGGCTGAAAGCAACGTTTAGTAGATTCTGGAATGCGATCTCTTTCTTTAAGTCATAAAATTATTTTACTTTTTGGAGGTTGCATGATTTGGCTTTTTTTTTAATTGACTTGTTATGAAATAATATATTAGTGTTTGCGATAAGTATTATCAAGTTTAAGATACCATTTTTACATTTTGTTAGTCCCAGTAGCATATACTCAGAAAGTACTATGTTCTCATGACCATGATATGTGTTTACCCAGTTTAAAACTTTCTGCCAGAACAGTTTTGTTATTGGGGCATAGGAAGAACAATTTAACAAAAGTCTCTGATTCAACTTCACAAAAAGCTATACTTATCGTTTGGTACACGCTCGCATTCTTCAAGGAAACATTTGTTGAAATTCTCCTGTGCAAGTACTTGAAATGAAAAGTTCTTAATCGGTTGAAACTGTTCATGAGAAATATTTGCGTATTTGCTATTTTCCAGTCAATATTCGAAGGGGTTTGTTGACAGAAACCTAAGCCTCTAGCCCACTTCTCTTGGCTTATATTTTGGTACTGATGTTCTATTTGTCAGAATTTTGTTATAAACAAATCTATTTAACTTAGGTTGCTTAAATGTTTACTGGATTGTTAGGGAAAAGGTCAAAACATTGGTACTTCCTAGGAACCCAACTTAGGAGGGTGGGGTATTATGTGCCGCCACCCACCGCCTTTTTTCAGAAAGGCTGAATTTCAGGAGTAAATATCATGTTCAATAAAATAGATACTGATAAAGTGTTTTCACTCACGCCTTCCTTGTGGAGAGAGGAGTCAATAATACAATAAAAAACAATACCCCTAAATCAGGTTTTGAGAAATTGAACTCTGTAAAAGTGGTGGGAGTGGGGTAGTGGGTCTGTGCCGCCACCCACCACCTTCCCCGACAAAATTGGTTTCCTTAAAAATACCATTGTTTTGACTTCTTCCCTTATGGCTTTGGCTTCTTTGCTCTTTGACTTCGAATATTTCTTTGTTGTAACTTTCAATGTTTTGAAAACCTCCATTTACGCGAAAACATGAAAGTTGCGCAAAAATCCAATAATAGATGCAAATAGTAATGAATAGTAAGTACTAGTACGACACCATCTTGATTTAAATTCACTGCCATCGCACAGTTTTACTATTAATTGTAAAACTATTTTACGATAGTAAACTACCTAGAGAAACCACAAGTATTAAATTAAACGCTTCTTACTTCAGGTTCCTTTAATCTGATAAAATAATAATAATAATAATAATAATAATAATAATAATAATAATAAAAATAATAACTTTATTTATCCACGGTAAGAATTAAATCTATACGGATTGTGGGGCCGTGCTTAAAAAACCAATGTAACTAAATGTGATAATACAATGTAATGATAATTACTAATAAATAATAAATAGTTAACCTATGGTCGAAAAATTTGATTGCTTAAAAATTTTGATAGCCTGATATATATTGAAGTACATTATAGAATTCAAGAATATAACTCAGTGCTAATGCGTTGCTGCATTACCGAGGGGGACTCACTGGTGAAGCTTAGTTCCCTCAGGGCCTGTGCTTTCCAGGGGGGGGGGGGGGGGGGGGGGGGGGGGGGGGGGGGGGGGGGGGGGGGGGGGGGGGGGGGGGGGG
>JAOBRD020087148.1:0-10318 GCA_027575215.2 Hydrozoanthus sils
CCCCCCCCCCCCCCCCCCCCCCCCCCCCCCCCCCCCCCCCCCCCCCCCCCCCCCCCCCCCCCCCCCCCCCCCACACTGCGTTAAAGTGAGGGTGCTCATCAGATTGCAATGGCGTTTTCGCCACCTGTTGTAGGTTGTTTGGTTAAAAAAAGGGGAGGGTTGGGAGGGGTCACACTGCGGCAAAGTGAAAGTGCTCTTCGGATTGTCATGGCGTTTTCGCCACCTGTTGTAGGTTAAAAAGAGGGCTTATAAAAGACGAGGGAGTCAGGTGCACCCCAGGACCCCTCCACCCTCCCCCTTCTGACTACACCCCTGAAATAAAAAGAAAGAAGGAGGTCCTCTGGTAATTCCGCCAGTGTCATTAGTTTTACAACGTCATTTATTGTTAGCAAAGCCAAAGAATCTAGGATTTTGCACCGTTCTTTTCTCTGAATTCCGTACATTCGCGTGTTAGCTGACTTATTACATCCTACAGTCGAGCTCCGTTATTCGAACTCTGATGGGAAACGAAAACAGTTCCAATTAGCGGGCGCTCGAATTAACCGAATTTGAGTTAGGTGGTTTTGTATCTAAGATTAAGCCCTTGGGAAAATTGGACTTTGTTCGAATTAGCAGGGGTTACGAATTAACGAGACTGAACTGTATATCACAAGATCCCACGTGAGCGACGACCGTGTGTTACAGGACGTACCGGGTCAGCTATCATGTCACTTTTAGGTGGTCCAAGCTGATTCGGCAGAAACCTGAAGAAAGCCGTGTCATACGTTCGAAACATCGTTCCGTGTTGTGATTTTTTCCAGCAAGCGATTAATTTTCAGTACAAATTGAATACTTTCGGTGCTTTCGGGTAACTAAAAAAAATGTTTTTGTGAACGCATATTTGGGGAAAGCCTGGGGGAGCGCCGAGATAACTCGTGCCAGTGTAAAAGTTTCTTAATGGGTTCTAGATCAGTGGGATAGCGGAAGTCATGCAGTTCTAGTGTTTATATAATTCAGTTTATCTAACCTTTTTTATAAGAACATCAGGCAGAAATCGACCCTGATCAAACTTAAACCTATTCTGACAGGGATACAATTGCGCATATTGTTGCCTGCTTGCCGAAGTTGTGCCGTCTTTGTTTGTTTGCCTTTGCTACGTGACTGTTTAAGGGAAAGTCTAAATATATAACAAAGCACTTATTATATAGTCCCTCGGGAAACAAGTTAGTTTTGTTTTCCCTCGAGTTCTGTTGTTTCCCTCGACTTCGTCTCGGAAAACATTAGGACTCTTCGGGGAAAACAAAACTAACTGTTTCCCTTGGGACCATACATAATGTTTGCCAAAAATCATCATGGTTACATCCAATATTCATTCTATTTGGCAATTATACACCAAAAATAGTAAGAAAGGTAACAACACAATATATGACCTCGGAAGTTTGAAAACTTCTTATATAGATTCAACCGTGAACTACACGGGATGTATATACCAAATGTGGACGCACTGCATACAAAAACAATGAATATATCTGCACTATTTGCCCTTATAAGTATTACTCCACTACTTATCAAAACAAGTTTAAGGTTGTAACAAGCAAATTTTTGCTTCGTTTACTGCATAGAAGTTGTGCTAAGCGGTCGTAAGCTTATTGCTTGTCATGGAAACTAAGCAATTTCCTCTTGGTAATTAAATTAATCATTTAACTGTAGTTAGGCACAAAGGAATGAAGTAAATTGAAATAAAAAAAATTAGCACGTATAGCTTCAACTGAAATGTTTCAGCTCTCTTTCTTTTTTAATAACCCGCGTGTAATCCATCTTCTGTGAAGTTTTTCCTGCACAGTTTTCTTTTTTCGCTCAGTTTCTCGCTTTTCCTCGAAGAGATCTTTTGTCTTTCCCTGGATGCGTTTCCTCTCCTTTTGACATTGTGCTTAATAAGATAATTTTTTTAAATATTTTGTTTATAGAAACGAATGGTGATCAAAGCAAGAGTTGCTTCTGTAGCTTTAGTGAACGCGTTCCTAATGTAGTTCCCGCCAAAAAGGGAACAACCAATCAGAACCACGATACGTATAGCCTGCAAAGCAGGCGCTCGTTTTTGTTTCTCGTTCGATCTAGAACCCAACCCTCCCGAGTGCGAGTGAGGGAACGCCTGCCTAAATGCTATTGAAAATGCAATTGCAGGCTACGATACTTATGGAAAAGCTCAATATAAAGCTTGTATTGCCGGCTCCCTGTGTAATAGGCAACGAAAACGTTTTTTCCCCAATATAGTGTTCCACTATGAGTGTTTTTCCGTTCACTATTACCACCAGATAAGATAGTCAACCCTTTTAAAAAGTTACTTTCTCGGTTTGTTTGTTCCTTTAACACTGTAAGCGTTTTGCACATCTCGTGACCGTCGTTTGTCTTTGCATCTGCAACGGTTCAAATTTATGATCCCAAACTTTTGAACAAGACTTTTCGATTTGTTTTTTTAAATTTTACAAAATTTATTTTGTGTTGAGTTTTTAACGCAATTCTGCGTTCTGCTGCGAGTTTTAAAATGACAGCAATGTTTAGAAAATAATAAAGCGCTTATCTTATAAAACAGTGATCATGAGTTTCAAGGACTAAACCGTAAGCCGCGAGACTCACAGTCTTGTTCTTTTTTCGTTTAGTCTCACTCTTCTCCGACCTTCGCTCCAAAGACTCGGCCCAACCGTAGAAAAATTTTAATTCGTCTTAAAAGACGCAGCAGGTGAAGCAAGCGGTTTTTACTTGCTGTTTCCAATCCACTGCAATACAATACTTTATTGATTTCTTCCCTGTGGGGCTTTTCAAAACCTTTTACAATAAAAAAAATATAAATTTCTAAAGTTAAAAATTCTTAAAAACTAGAGTCGTATAATATTTTGCATCTGCTCAAGAATATCAAGAAATGGAGGAGAGGGATTCTCCTAAAGTTACAGAACTTTCTTTCTTCAACACAACTGAAACAACGTTAACTCTACTATAACTTAAAGTTATTTATATATCTTATATGATATCTGTTCATGGGGCAGCACATTTTCATCATCGCATCCACAGAGTCCAAACTAAACAAAGCCATATTGCTCGATTAACATTCTTTTCAACACTATGTGGACAACACTTTCGGTGCTTAAGAAGGTTAATTTCGTTGCTAAGGCAACGAACAACAGGAGGAAAATCAATTTTAGTTAGAAATAAAGACATTTTGTGGCAACAATGATTTATTTATCGTAGACAAAGAAAGAGTTTAAACAACAAGTTTGAATTCATTTCCTGGTACAGTTAGGGTGCATGTCATGTGGTCGTGAATGGCACACTATGCAATTCAAGCATGGCTACGAGATGAAATTTGGCTTTTTATTCATGCACAATCGCTTCGTTTTGCCCCGGACCAAGTAACCAAGACAAAACCCTAATTTGAATGTGCAATGCGTTCTTGTTAATAATTTACAAACCGACAGCATGATAGTTTTTTCATAGGAGTTCATTCTTTATCTACCTGAAAAACTGTTGTGCAGTTTGAAGCTCTGAATATTGTTTTGTTGGTTTAACATTTAGCTAAAGCAAGTCTGCCTCCAAGAGATTCACAGCCCTAACTTTATTATTTCCAAACTACGCGGTAAGTAACAGTTTCCTTTTCCACGTAGAGGTGAATTTAACTCCATCAGGAAACACTTCATATAAGTAGTGGTGATTATAGTATTTTATGACAAATCGGTTAGACCTGTGTTTTAACAGTTCCAACGCTTTGGATTCGGTGCTGTTGTGTGAACATCAAACATCAAGTTTAACTTTTAACACGAAAACAACATGTGTCATAGTTCAAAGGTGAGAAAATAAGTTTCCATTATTAAAGGGGTTAAGTTAGTTTGTGTTAAAAGAGTTGTTTCGAATAAGGTTGTTGCAGTGTGAGTAATTTCCTGAGTATTAAAAATCCTAATGAACGTTTAGAACTTTTCTTTACCAATAAACTAAGCATTTAAAGTACTTGAAGTTCTTAAACAACCTGCAGCTTTACAAATAAGTTTTGTTTCATAACAGATATCGTACCTAAATGATTGTCATTGAATCAGTAACTTGCAGATGGCTCACAGAATTACAAACCACAGACCCTTGGAAGTGTTTGTTTCGTGTTGGCTTTTAACACGCATAGTGTTGGCTTCAAATACATGTTCAGTCATGCAAGAAAAGTTTGAAGATGTCATAAAAGGTAATCAACTCCGTTTTACCATTCATTTTGCATACGTACTTTAATCAATATACATATATCTTGAGACAATGTCTCTCTGGCAGTCAAACATACCGTGTCATATCACTCCATATCGTGTCGTATTGTTTCATATCGCCTCGTGTAGTGTCACATAATATCGTGTCGAGGCGTGTCATATCGTGTCGTGCTAGATAATGTTGCGTTATGTCATATCACTTAATATCGTGTCATGTCACTCCATATCGTGTTGATTCGTGTCATATAGTGTCGTGTCAGGGAATTATAGATCGTGTCATGTCAAGTCATTTCGTATCATGTCGTGTCACTTTATGCCGTATCTTGTCGTGTGAAATCGTTACATTTAATGTTGTGTCGGATTATACCGTGTCATGTCATGTAAAGCCCACTCTTAGTCCCTCCGCACAAAGGGCGGCGATTAAAACATTCTTATTTTTAGTGCAACTAGCCTCGTTTTGCGTAAACTATTGAAACTTTTGAAAGTTTAACTTGAGAACGAGACTATTTGTGCTACACAAAAGAATACTTAAATATCGCCGCCATTTGTGCATTAGGGTATCAGAGCGATATTGGGAGAACTACGCCGGGTCAGTTTGGCAGAGCGGTCGACTTAGCATCCGTCTCTTGTGGTATTGTTTGCAGCTCGTGAAGGAGGGGTTAGTGGAAGAATTATTTCTCTGCAATTTTTTTTTTCAGTCAAGCTTCAGAAAAAAACATTTTTTTTTGTCTGGGGTCACCCTGCAATTTTTTTAGAAATTCTTCCATTTCCCAGGCCCCCCTCCACGAGATCAACTGGTCCGTCTCTTATTAGTATATAACGGCTCGGCTACTCTTAGTCTGATTGGTTAAGAACAAGTAGGTGAGAGACAGTATTTACCTCCTAAATAGTAGATAAATGCATGATATCGAAACAAATAGCGGAAGTCGTCGCTAATTTGCGTCCGTTTCGGAAAATGTTGCTAAAAACCTACAGAAGTTATCATTCCTCAAAACACCAAGAAGGCAACAAAATTTGTTTAAAAAGTATTTCAAGGTTAACAAGCTTTTCTTTTTATAAGCTGTGTATGCTCGAGTTTCCCCACGCTCTGTGATTCAATTACAAACATTTTTTTTCTTACAAACCTTCCATGACGTACTGTGTCGCTCCTACAGTGATTCAAATGTTTATCATGTACTTATTCACATTCTTATTACACATGTTGTGGTTCAACTTTGTCCTTGGTTTGAGTTTTATTTTCCTCACTATCATACACTATCATATCCGAAACATTGATTCATATACTTATTATACACTGATTCATATACTTATATATTGATTCATATACTTATTATACACTGATTCATATACTTATTATACATTAATTCATATACTTATTATACACTGGTTCATATACTTATACATTGATTCATATACTTATTATACACTAATTCGTATACTTATTATACACTGGTTCATATACTTATTATACATTGATTCATATACTTATTATACACTGATTCGTATACTTATTATACGCTGATTCGTATACTTATTTTACACTGATTTGTATACTTTTTATACACTGATTCTTATACTTATTATCACTAATCATACATATACACTGACTCATATACTTATTTCCAGGTTCTGCCCTCATGAATAACGTGATAAAAAACATCAGCTCGATGTCCCGCTAGACTGCATGATGGAATGCGTCGGCGATATAAGATGTGTTTCGTTCAACTTCGCCGCCACACCGACATCTGGTATTTGTGAGATGAGTGACGAAACTCGTTCATCAAAACCAAATGATCTGCTCAGTAGAAAGGGATTTACTTACTTTGGCGTTAAGCAGGTTTGTAAAATTTTTAAACGGCATGGAGAAAATGATTACCAGTAAGACATTATATCAGCAAAACAAGATACATATAGTTCTATGACAGTAACCTGGTAACTATCAGGCACTTTTGTCCACTATAAAAGCTGAAAATAACTAGTAATAGTAACTACGTACTGCAATTCATCATCAGATTAACGTTTATCTCACCTTCACACATTTTCGATTTAATCTTTTCCCTTCAGTCTCCCTATCAATTCTTTATTCTTAACTTTTTTTTGTTTCCTTTCGATTTTTCAATATTGATTATTGAGTAAAGGATTAGCTTTTATTGCGGATAACAAATAAGGTAAAAGAAATAGTCTTCTCGGCTGAAGAACAGTAGTTTAAGCAAATTAATTGTGAAAGCGAAGATTAAAAGTTGCGCTCTAGCTCCTTATAATAAACTCAAGTCCATTTGGCGTTTAAAGGCCGCTACACACGAACCGATTTTTTGTCGCGAAGCTCCCGATTTTTTGACGCTGATAATTCGTTCTCGGTTTTCCTGATCACGTGACGTCATAAGCCAAATACCATGCTTCCATATATGAATATCCTCTATGTTGGTATCCCTCAGAGTGTCGTGGCTGCCGATTCACATGAGTCCAGCTTCAAGATGGCGGACACATTCGCCTCAGTCTCCAAAGCGGTATTTAACGTTTAATTTATGCCAAGTCGAATTTTCCGGGGAAAAACATTTTAAGTTCAAACAACTAAAAAACAATGTTCTGCTCGGAAAACTGGAAGAATGTCGTGTTTCATATAAAACTCCTCGATACAGACCTGTTTCTTGCAGTCAATTAAGTCATTAACGATCGCTATCGATACGATGTCTACACCTACAAGCATGCAGAGCTACATGAACTTGGTAATGAAAAGTGAAATTCAGCGGCCACATTGTGTTTTACGGATAAGAAGAATGATAACAAATTTAATTCTTATAGGTCCCTCACCCAAAGATTTCATATGATACCTTCGAACTTCAAAAAGCGAGAGGTTTTTTTTTGGCTAGAAGTTTCGTTTCTCCCGATGTGGCCTATTTATATACGCAACTGTCTGGACCATGTCACTTAGTTGACTTATCTAAGAAAGCGCGAGGCTTATGTTAGTTTATGTTGTATTGTCTTCATGAGTTACGAGTAAACGAACAGCATTTTGTTGTTGTTGCATATTTTTTATTTATCTAAATTTACTTTAAAAATGCGGGAAACTTCTGTAAATTGCGGGACGGAGAGGGAGATCAAGCGAAAATGCTCGCCTTGCCTGACAAATTCTCCACAGAGCAGACAATGCGACTGGCTCTTTTTCGTTAACGCTTGCAAGCGCTTTCAGATCCTTTAATAAACAGTATCGGTATCCTAAAAATTGAGCAGAGCGCCCTTCGTCCCCGTACCCTTCACACTCATGTCCGAACATCGATCCACAACAAATCTTGTTTTCGATCGCCGTGATCGTACGTTTTAATGACTTGACTGCAAGCCTGTATCGAGGAGTTTTAATACGAGACCTTTCCCCCTTTTCATAAACAGAACATTGCTTTTTTCAGTCGTTTAAACTCAAAATGTTTTGATTTTGCAATCAAATTTTCCCTGAAAAATTCAACTTGGCACAAATTAAATCTTCGGTTCGGAACTGCCGAATTCCCAACCACATCTAAATGACTTCTAAAAGTCCCTAAACGTACGAGCGGAACAAATAGAGACAAAAATTGGGGTAAACAAGCTTTATTTGTGTATTTGCATAAAATAGTAATATAAAAATCACGAAAGCGTTCTTTTCTTATTTATCTCACATAGTCCATACAAACCACTATTGTCTATTGAAATACCCAGCTTAGGCTGCCTGTGTTTGAAACTGGACTCATGTGAATTTAGTCTTTCCCGTGACTGCCGGACGGAGCATGATTTCGAACCCAGACTGCTTCACTGTCGCTCTGCCTGTCAACATGTGAAGATGGAAACTATTACGATTCGTAATTTCAGCCCATGTCTTTACTTTCTTGTTTCTATTACTGTAGTCGTTTGCCACGCATCGACAAGAAGATCTTCTTTTTCTAAAAAAGCCCATGTAGCAGCATTATTAATGATATCTTCTTCACCTACGACTGTGGTCGCCATTTTGAATCTTCCCATGTGATGATTAGTCCAACCAAGCTCTGTTCCCGACAATTTGTTTGAATCCACTGATTTTTTATTGGCCGACCGTTTAGATCAAACATACACAATCTCTGTTCCCGACAAAATTGTCGGAAATACCACACACTGGTCAATTTTTTGTCGGCTTCAAAAAATTGGGTGCTTCGTGACTAAAAATCGGCTCGTGTGTAGCGATCGCGACCTTAAGATGTGCAAAATTTGAGACATTAACGGGGACAGAAAACTGTTTACTACCAGAGTTGCGTTGGGCCCTGCCTTGACAGTTAACCATCGTTGATAGCTGAAGGTTTGAAATGTGGCTCATTAACAAAGAGTAACGTTCAAACTCTTGTTTTCCAGTTTCATATCTCGTGTTTGAATGGAAGTACACCAAGACGAGGCTGCGGTGCCAGTGTTTGTTTCTGCAGACCGGGATTTTTTGGAGAGAATTGCGAGACGTGGGAAGGTGATGTTATTCAGTAGCAAAAATTTGTTTAGAAATGAGCCCTTGACTCAAATACAGGAAGACTATCAAAATTTTATTATTAAAAAGGATGGTTTAAAAATTTATAATAGAAATACAAAATCAAACGTTTTTGGTCCACTTAACCATTTTTAGATGTCTTTAGATTATATATTTTTAGCCTATATTTGTAATAAAACTTTTATCGAGAATTCAATTTTATAATATCAAAAATTTATTTCAGATATTTTTTTTTCCTTTTTCATAAGCTGCTAAAACTGACCGTGATCTAATGACCGCATTTCGTTAATAGTAACTGTAGTATAATGTCTGCAACATATTGTGTAAAGCCTGATGATCGTGACTGTTATTTAACAAGCGTGGGACTGCGACTAAAGGAACGTGAAACGATCAACTGGTAATGACTTGGTCTCAGTACTTGAAAGAGGTGTATGTTAATGATCGTTGTAACTGCAACCTAGTGACTATGACTTGTTTTGTGTGACAACACCGTGACCTAGTGACTTTGACCTGTTTTGTGTGACCATCACCGTGACCTAGTGACTGCGACTTGGTTTGTGTGATCATTACTATCACCTAATGACTGTTTGTGTGGTCATCACAGTGACCTAGTTACTGTGACTTGGCTTGTGTGATTGTTACCGTGACCTAGTGACTGTGACTTGGTTTGTGTGATTATTACGGTGACCTAGTGACAGTGACGTGGTTTGTGTGATTATTACCGTGACCTAGTGACTGTGACTTGGTTTGTGTGACCACCACCGTGACTTAGTGACAGTGACTTGGTTTGTGTGACCACCACCGTGACCTAGTGACTGTGTTTGTGTGATCATCACCCGTGACCTAGTGATTGTGACTTGGTTTGTGTGATCATTACCGTTACCTAGTGACTGACTTGATTTGTGTGATCACCGTGACCTAATGACTGACTTGGTTTGTGTGATCATTACCGTGACCTAATGACTGTGACTTGGTTTGTGTGACGACCACCGTGACCTAGTGACTGTGGGTTTGTGTGACCATCACCGTGACCTATAGTGACTTCGTTAGTGTGACCATCACTGTGACCTATAGTGATTGTGGCTTGATTACTGTGCCCTGGTGGTGGCGGACATGAAGGCAATGAGATGACGGTGACCTGCTAATTAATTAACTTTGACACTTTTAGGTGCTAATGGCGCCTCTAGTAAGTCTCCTGGTAAATCGTGTAAGCAGATACGAGACCACGGCCATTCCAAAGGCAACGCAAGATACTGGATAAACCCTTTGGGAACTAGAAACCCTTTCACTGTTTACTGTGACATGACAGTTGATGGAGGTGAGTGGAAAAAAAGCGGGAAAATATAAGTAGCAACTTAGCCATACTAATAATAACAAATGGCCACGGCCATTCCAAAGGCAACGCAAGATACTGGATAAACTCTTTGGGAACTAGAAACCCTTTTACTGTTTACTGCGACATGACAATTGATGGAGGTGAGTGGGAAGAAGGCGGAAAAATAAGTAGCAAACAGGCCATGCAAAATGAGAAAGCGTAAACCAGAAATGTGTTTTTTCTAAGCCACTCCAGTTAACGTTGACGGTGAGAAATGACGGTGTGAAGTGGACCTAGTGAGTTCTTCCG
>JAOBRD020087255.1:0-10316 GCA_027575215.2 Hydrozoanthus sils
GCTGTACTAGTCCCTTGCCAGGAGGAACGGTTTGCTGATTTTACTCAATATTCTTCTTATTCAAATATCTTTCTCAAGTTCCTCACTATCCAACAAAAGTTTGTGTTAACTCCCGCCTTAAAAGAGAAAACTGCCAATCACTCAGTTATGTATTGCTAAGTTAAAGATAGCAGCTCTCTGTAAAGTTCTTGAAAAAATTAGCTAATGAACTCTAGCCTCAACTTATTCTTAAATTGTTCTTAAACTTCGGCCAGTTTGAGCCTCGTTGTTCTTAAAAACCGTGACTAAACGCATGAAAAATTGAAGAAAATAATTACTGCTAGGTAAAAAAAAAAACTTTGCTAGCTAGTCCTTGTTAGTGCCTGGCTCTTTCTTCAGTTTCGCTCTACCGCGAACTTGAACCGTTTCGGTGTATACCTCAAAGAACGATGCCTCTTTACATAGACTACGAAACACTGGATCAAGCACAGTATTTATTTACAAGGAAACAACAAGACCGATGAGTCAACATAAAACTGCTTTTGCCGCAAGTAGGAAGTATTGCTTTTTGCGCTTCGTCAGCTTTATACACAGTTCAGTTTTCAAGTCGTTGCTGGAATTATTTTGGTCAAAGTCTGTTCCTTCACAGGTTTATGCGCTCTGGTCTGATTAGACATTTACGTAGATACGTACGAATTTTGGAAATATCTTACAGTTTGTTAGGTTTTTTGGAGTTTTGTTGTCATGTCACACGCTGAATTGAACAACAACGGCTTTTTTGCTGATGTTAATTCTCGTATCTAAAAAGTAATATATTTATAGTATAGAATGTACAATATTATAATTATACTTGTGTATGTTAGCATTACATACAACTGAGATAAAACGATGAATTTATGAAGTGTTTGCGGCAGCTTACACAGTTTGACTTTTTTGCGTATATCAACTCGAAATATGTTTGAAGATACTTCAGTTTCATTAAAGCGAACGATAAAAGAGATTTTGTATTGAATGTTAATCAGAAATAGACAGCGGCATGAACTTCCTGATGCTAACGTAAAAAAGAAAGTTTGATTGGTATAAACCTTTATTTTTGCATATCTATTGAAATAAAAATAGTCATAAAAGAGTTGACACCCCTTTGAATTAATGAATATACCTTCCAAATGACGTTGTTTACGTATTTGCGCCCATGTTACGCCATAAGTGTGTGTGATTTACAGTACTATACGCATGTATGTTTGTACTTTACATTTTGTACAATAACTTGTACTGTGTTGGGTAAATATGCGTGTTGTTGAAGACTCACCTATGTACATATGTTATTAGATAAAACTTTTTGAGTTTTAGATTCGTTTTCATATCTTTATGGCGATATTTTCGATATCTTTCACCACTTTGCCCGAGGTTAACGAATCTCCTTTGGTCGTTCGAAGGAACGTGTTTAAGGATTTTGCGGTTATTTTTGATCACGTCGATTTCCTTATTTTCTCGCCGCTCAGAGTCGAGTAGGTTTTTCCTGTGGTCGAAGCGGCTGACATGATATGATTTTGAACATTTTGTCCCCTGCCGTTTGTTTGTCATTATGTGGGACATTTACAAATTCATAAACCAGACCGCACAGGTCGTTTATTACAAGTGGCATTTCCTTGGCCCTTCTTTTCAATGACATACGAATATTGTTTTTGCGGATTGAGGGAAGATATTCTTTTTAGGCTGAAAATATTCTTACGAATATTCTTAGTAAGTCTGTATGTAATGAGAAGTTTTGTTTATACAATTTGTACAATACTGCATTTATTTGTTGCATGTTCCGTTTAATTGCTGAACTGTCTTTGCCAAGGTCATGATTTTTATGAACAAGAAGTACAGTACAATATATGCTTACATGGCTGAATCTGTTTTCTTGTTTGTTTTTGTTCAGTGGCTTTGCCATTTGGGATTAGAATGCGATCGCAATAGATGTAACCAGTAGTGTTATTTTTTTCAAACATGCAAAATTATATTCTTAGCAAAATCGAAGCCTCAAACTTGGCCAATTTCAGCCTCGATATTCTTTTACAAAAAAAGAGCGTGTGTATAGAAACAAAACTCTTGTCAAAACTGAAAGCATACTAGCGCATTTGGCTATTATTAACATTTTGTTGTGCCGTTCCTGAAAAGATTATCTTCATTTTTTGTGTGTTGCAGTAGTAAATCGATTGATACGAGTTAAATGAAATTAATTGTGTGTAGCTCGAAGCTACTTCAGTTGACAAGCATTGAGGTTAGTCGATTGTGATGTAATGTAACTCGGTAAAATATTACACTCATTCGAATTTTAGTCTGAAATATATTACGTGGATCTCTTATGTATTTATTCAAAATTTTCGATATTTTGTTTTGATAAAGTTTTGCACACCAAGATAAACAGGAAAACTCACTGCTTGTCTGGAAGCCACAGTCATTTGTTTAGTGGTTTGGCAGCAAATACATTATTTTTGCAGGCGTAGAAATAATAATGGTTGTTGGTCCTACATGATATTACTATTTAATAAACCATAAGAACTAATATTGATATGAATTATCTAAATCCTTTAGCAAGCACCTTGCTGTCATGCCAGTAAAAACGGTACATTTTCAAAAAATTTTGCCTGAGGCCTGAGATCTGAAGGGTAACTGGCTTAAATACAATTTATAAAAGTGCACTTTAAAATTGAATTTCTCTCATATTACAGTGACATTCATTTTCTGGAAGTTTATTTTGGGCAAACGACTCAAATAAATAAGAGTCAAGCCAAAAACATTACTCATAAGTACAAAGTGTTTACCAAAACATCTTATGACTGCTGAATTGCTGCACGTGCATGCTGTTTGTTAGAGTTTAAAACGTGACTACGTACTAAACTTCGTCAGCTATATTTCGAGGAATAATTAATTAACTCAACAGCTGAAAGCTTTTCTACACGATAAATCGAAGAACAAGTATATTTTCTGCAACTGATATACCAGAATGAATCCACCTTTATTTTACTATACAAAATCTTGTGTTGAGTATAAATTAGTTCCTTTTTCCAAGATTGTCTTTTTCCTTAAACTATAATGTTTCACGTTACGAGGTTACAACAATATTCAACAAACTTTTAGCATTTTAAAAAAAAGTCACTTTCATCAAAATTGTTATTGACATTGTTTATAAAGGTTCGCAGTGTAAGCTTCTAGCCGCGGTGGCGACCACTGATTTTCAAAATTTCAGAAACAAACTAATGAAATTAGTTAGCGTTTGTGCACAAATAATTTCTGATAAGTTAAACTTTATTCATGGCAAGACTCTATAACTAGTTCACCGCGCGAGCATAATGCAGGAAATTGCACTGATCATGACAGCCAAGCAGAATTTAGGGAAGTTTACAAGCATTTATTTTTAGCTTCAGTGTTTCTTTCAGGGTAGTATGCAAGTTTTTTTTTTTAGCGATGATGGTTGTAAGAAAATAGAAAAGTGAAAGGATGAAAGCTCTTTCTTTTTACTGTTAGATGCGAGAATAAGAATAGAGAATAGAACACAACTGAGTTTGGAGATTATGACGCACGGAAACTTGGAAAACATCCTTCGTCGATAGAATATACAAATTCATTCTCCTCTGTAACTTTTATCAATTTGAAAAGCTTTTTCGCACGATAATTCCCCCGTCTTTTTAAAATAATTTCTGTAACGTCTACAAGCGGAAAAAATGATGTCATGTCAGCCGTTTGTTTGTTTGTATGAAATACTTTTTTATAAATTAAACCGTAAGTGTTGACTCGTTAAGAATGGAAAGCTGGCATCCTGGCTGTTGTTTTCTCATTATTTTTATCATGTCTTATTGTCCAATGAGAGAAAACATTAAATTGTTTCTTGAAACTTTTATAAGCTGTTTTCCCGTCAGTTTTGATAACTTTTCATTCGCGTTTTGTTAATCAATAAGACATCAAGTTCCGTGTCCAGTCATTTCTTTATTTATATAAGCCTTGAGTTCGTCTTGGCGCTCAGAGGAAACAAAATTGCCACGGCAGAGATCTATTCTTATTTATATTTTCACTGAAATCATTTTGGCAAAAGTTGAAGCAGGCAATTATTGATCATTAAGAAAAGGAAGCCATATTTTAAATCCTCACCGCTTCATCAGACCGACAACTTACCAACCACATGAATGACGTAACGCTATTGTCTTGGTTAATATTACGGGATAGCCAATGAATGAAATTCGAATTCCCTCGGGCAAGTAAATATTGAATTTCCTACAGAGATCGATGAACGAGTAGACGGGTATGGATGGCGAAACCGCCGAAGAAAACTCAACCGAACAACCGCCTGTAGAAGGAATATTTGCGGCTGAATGTATTCTAAAGAAGAGGCTTCGAAAAGTGAGTCGTGAATCAAGCGATGTCGACGACTGTCATACTGTATTTTGTCTTTGATATTTTTGTATGTTAATTCCCGTGTTGTTTTACAGGGAAGGATTGAGTATTTGGTCAAGTGGAGAGGCTGGTCTGCCAAGTAAGTCGCAACTGACTCTTTTTACAGAAACGACTGAAGATTTTATAAAGGCTAATTTTTTGCTTAATTTACAGACATAATACATGGGAACCGGCCGAGAATATTTTAGATAGTCGACTACTGCTCGCTTACGAGAACAGGTAAGTCAGACGTGTGCATGTCGTAAGAAGTTTGCATGATAGTTATTTATTTCGCATATCGAAGTTGATTCTTGTCTTTTGTTTCAGTCGCCGTAAGCGAGGGAAACGAACAAGATGGCAGAGGGGCATCACCACTGTTGCCAAAAAGCCAAAATTGGAGCCGGTAAGTGCAGCAAAATCTTTGTTTTGGTCAGTTAGGAAGAGCGGTTTCGAAAGGATGTTGCAGTAATTACTTTGCCAGCCATTGAGATCCGCTTCAGCTGGTACATGAACCCGAGGCAGTTCACGGAGTTATTTCTTTATTGTTGTGTTTCTTATCTTAAATTTGATATTTTGTAATTCCAGGGCTCGCAGTTCCACACTAAAGTTGAAGGCGATGACGCCGACGGTTTAAAATGGCCGGAAGACCACGAAGAAGGCAGCCCTGACGGAGATAGCAGTGATTCTACCTTGTCTCCCGGAGAAGTCTCGGATTTAAATATGGTAGAAGACCAGACATTTAAGGCGATTCGTCGCGGACCCTCATCATCAAACCAAGAGAAGATTCTCCATTCGTCTTCAACTGTTCCCTTTGGAGTGACAAGATCTAAAGTTTCTTTCCCGACAAAGGAAAGTTTTCAACGTCCCCGCGAAGTGATCAGCCACGATCAAAACCAGAACGTTATCCGTTTGCCAAATCCAAGTGAAACGACTGCTTTAGAAACAAATACAGTTCTTTCTAAGTTGCGCTCTGACTTTGATGTCAAGCGACATGAAGATTCACTCCACAGTTTTTCCTCAGATGATAGGTTAAAAATCACTTCGGAAGGAAGAACTGACATTCAACAACTGCCAGCACAGCAAGGAAATGGAAACCCTTTGCAATCCTTTCCGGATTCTGGCGTTAAGTCTACCCTTGTTCTCCCAAAGATAACCATTACAGAAGCTGATTGCAAAGACAATAAACTCCCATTTACCTCGTTTAAACAGCCAGGATTTCACCAACCAAGCCGGGTACCTCAGAACGCCAGTAGTCCACAGTTAAACGAAAATGTTGGACGAAGAAAAGAAAAGGCTTATGTTTTTACCCCTTTATCTCAAACCGTATCACGCTTGCACGTCGCTGAAACAACTCGCAAACGTTCTAATTTTGATTCGCGATCCCTCAGCAGTTGCAGCAATAACCAAAATGGTAGCTCGAAAAACTCAAAAGCTGAAGATGCGGCCAGCAGGCTCTCTTACTCCAAACTGGATTCTAACGTTGCAGTTGCGCCGGACCCGCTCACGTGTTGGCGAAAACCGTTGATTGACCAAATTTTTATCACTGATGTGACTGCAAACTTTGTCACTGTAACAGTGAAAGAGTGTTGTACCGACAAAGGTTTCTTTAGAAGAAGATAGAGGAAACTGAAAAAGTCGATACAGTTTTATCTAAAAACAGAAAGCTGTTCCAGGGTAGACATCGTAGGTTAAAAGGGCAATAACGAAGTTTTGTTGCAAAAACCTTTGGCTGTCGCTACGGTGTTCAGTATTGCATGTCCGACGATCTTGAACAAGTTTTTAAGAGCAGAGACACTATAGATAAATGACCTTTTATAATGCAGAAAGTGGCTGCATATATTTGGCGTTCGGAAAACTAACAGGGGACTCCATTTACTCTAAATTCCTAAAGAGCAAAGGCGATAAGGAAATTTAAAAGTCGATATTTGAATCTGAGTACTTCAGTATAGTAATACGTTCTTACAGGATAAAAAGCATTCGGCTGCAATTTTACATGGCGATCAGTTATTATTATTATTGCGTAGGAAGTTTTCAAATGGCAAATTATCAGATTCACAGCTTTTAGAAAAGATAAGTATTGCTTTTCGGAAACTTAGGTTGTCAAAACTAAAGTTTTCATTTAGTTTTGCTGGTTTGTTTTAGATGAAGGTTCAATTTAAAAGAAAATAGCCCGGTGGACAGTGCGTAATTTAATATTCTCAGTTTCTGCGACAGAAACCTGTTTTATTCGCGAGATGAATAGATTACTTCTGTGCATTTATATTAGTTATGGCGTACTTGCTTTTATAAGGTAATTTAAACAAGTGAACATGTTTTTGCTTGTACAGCAAATTTTTGTTGAAGTTGTTAAACGTATAAAAGACAATATCTTATCGCTTCCTAGAAGCCATTCTTCAGTACACCGACAAGGACGGAAAATCGACATGATTTTAGACCGCCTGAATTCTCCTATTTATATTTTTCGTTTGATATGAATAAAAGTAGCAGATTTTTAGTATATTTACAAACACAAAAAATGGAAGGCGGAGGCTAGATAAATTTGTGTTACTGTTCGCGATATGGATTTTAAAATAACTCGAAAGAGTTCCAGTTGAATCTATTATTAAGATTGTTGTTGTGAACTTAAGGTAAACAAAATTTAATCTCTTTATGTGCGAGCTCATCGAGTTTGTAGCCGCGTACAACGACTGAGCAGCGCGTATTGATAACACCCTGTTTCATTTGTCACAATAAACGACTCCATTTGAAATTGTAGTTTTATTTCGTGAGGAATAAAACTTTATGTGCTCAAGTTACTCTGTTGTCGTTGGTTAAGCAATAGATTTGACTGACTTAAACAGAAATAGCAAACATGTTGAAACAGAACCGCCATTCTTAAGCTTCTGTTTACTTTAAGATATCAAAAGTGCTAAAAAGCTAAGGCTAAAATATGGATTTTACATTAATAAACGCTGTAACTCGCAGCTTTCGCTTTAACGTAACTTTCCGACTAAGCTGGCGATCTTATGAAGTTCGTTATCTTATAGATGGACACTTTTCACTGTTTTGACAAGTTAAACTAGGTATTTCAAACAGTTTTTTTTGCCTGATTTGCAACCATTTACGCTCGTAGGTGTTAATCTAATATTATTTATTTCTGCGTATATAAACTCTCAAGTACGAGCTTCAAATTACAAATCAATGTGAAAAGTTCCACGAGTTTCTGTCCAAAAAACAAAGCCTTAACTTACGTACGAACTCGCGGCACAATTATCTGATGCATTCTAAGGTGTATTTGGTATTTTGTTTTTGGCTCTAAACGTTAATTACTCTAATGCCGTAATGGCTCATTTTCTAAAATTTGCCCGACATCAAACCTGAGAAACTCGTAACTGAATGCGGCATGCTTGATAAAGTTAAACCTCTGCAACTCAAAACCATTTTAGGGAGGCTGTTAACGTTTACGTAATTCTCTCCTAGTTATGGCAATGTTTCTTTCTTTATCAAAGCACCAACACCTGTGAGCTGATAAGATTTTCAGTTTCGGTTTGAAGCCACTACTCTGTTTCGTGCCATACACCCGAATGAACACGTATAGCAATTTTTTCTGCGATTTGAAAATTTGAATATGGTAATAGCAACTGAATGAGTATCGTTAGTCAATCTAGCTCTTGGCTGAAGTAAAAAACACGGTTTTTTTCCGCGCCAACTGATCATGATTCAAAGTAACACAAACAGACGGACTAGTTAAAACACTATATATATATTTGTGTTAGTTTTCGGCAGTACGTACAGCCGGTAAAAGGAAACATGTATACTTCTCGATAAATAAGGACGAGCAGTTTTATTTGAGTCGAACCTTAATTTGTTAAGAAAAATGCAGATTTATAATCTTGGTCTGTATTTTCCCCAAAATTAACTGACGTTTTAACGACATACTAAAATTATTGTAGTTGCACACCGGCCACAAGTTGTCGTAATTTATTTTATTTACACCCTTAATGGTGCAGGGACAGATGAATAAATCGGTGTAGGGTACAAGTCACAAGTTCTGAACTTGTTGACGAGCGTTTAGACTATTTTCACACATGTGAAGTCCCTGTCCTCCCACGGTATAGCAAAAGATAGCCGGCCATCCGACTAGGCAGTAAGAAATCATATCGACTTGGCCAGGCTTGTGATCAGTAGAACGGAAGAAGTTGGACTGACAACGTTACGGACTTGGCCATGCAAAAGTTGTTTATTGATATAACGGTAATACTTTTACCGAAATCGTTTCGCCTTCAGAGGTAAACAATTGGCGACAACTTCGGACCATAAAAAATTACATACGGTCGATCCGCTCTTGGGCCACCAAAAAGTGTATTTACATAACGTTGACACATATTATATTCAAGCTTTCGTGCCAGTATTCGTGAAGGGTAGGCAATACAGTTTGTATCTATTTCCTATCGAATTTGAAGATTGTATTTAGTAGCAGTTTTCAGCGAACTTCGTAAGACTTAAGAGTCTAAAAACAAGATAGATTTTCTTGAAGGTTCCTCTATAGCGGAAAACGGTGTTAGGTAAGGAGAAGCAAAGATTCCAGATTATGAATTATTGAAGTTCGCTGGAAAATTATTGTTGAATATTGATCTTGAAAAGCCCTTTTGGGAGTAATTAATATATTTTGTTGTATTGTAACGTGCATATGATTATTCAGTTCAAGAGGTCTTTATCATTTTACTGTCGTTGTCAGTTTGAACTATAAACATTCATAATCGGCGGCTTCACATGAATATCTTTAGCAACTTCTTTCAATTAAATTCACAAAGTTTCTATACGGAAATTAAAAAAACGACTCATCACAATTTTGTGTTTTTATATCAACCATAACTGGGGTTGTTTATTTGTCTCAGTTTGCTTTGAAACAAATTCAAAATTCTCTCGTTGAAACATAAAGTTTTACTCTACAGTTCTTGATATCTTTCTAGTGAGGCCGGACAAAAAAAAGTAGAATTCCAACTGTAAAGTTTTCAGCGTTTTTTTCTAAGTTTCCTGTTGCTGAGAGACATACTTTTAGTTAGCCACGCTTTTAACTGCATGATATCACTAAGATTATTTGGACTAATTTTTCACTGTTAATTCACAATTACCTTGCTAACCGTTTGTACAGGAAAATCAGGTATATGTGAGTCAGAAAAAAAAATCACTTCTAAAAAACATACCGAATAAGTCTTCAAAAATCGATTTTTATGCTATCAATAGTAAACAAGAAACAGCGTCATTGTATCATTGACATACGAGACTAAATTTTCTTTTTCTGTGTGACAGAGAAAGAACCAAATAAGTACTAAACAAAGCTACAGTTTCCGCTATTGCAGGTTTATATGGGGTATTCCAATTGGAATATTTACGTCCCATTCTAATCACATGAAAGCAGCTGTGTTCTTACAAAACATCGCAACACCGTCGGATAATGCAGTTTCGATCCTTTTAAGGAGAAGAAAAACACAATAAACGGAACGGATATGTGAGGTGTTAAATGTGACCAAACTTATCTTCTTTTCTTGTAATTGCCCATTATACTCAGTCACAATTCTTCGTAAACATCCGCCTCTGAGCGCTACAAGCTTAGACAGTTCTGAGGAATTACGACAGAAGGAAGATGCAATTTCTCCATCTTAGGGCGATTTGAATTTAAGAAAATTTGCTCAACTCAAACTCAACCAACAGATTTGGTTACAAAGTAGCTAGTTCTTGACTACACGTCTAAGTTGGAAGGCTGTAAAATATATAGCAGTGGTATATTTACTATGTAATACAAATAATGATAATATCCATGAAGAAAAAGAGATGGGGAGAGACTAAAAGAGGCATGGGGGGGGCTCTGGGCCCGGTTCCTGAACACCCGATAAGTGCTAACCGAGGGCTAATTACCAAGAAAACCAATATGTTTTGTT
>JAOBRD020087366.1:0-10315 GCA_027575215.2 Hydrozoanthus sils
AGCCTCTCCTCACAGCCGGCCGCCCGCACTTCCTTTTTTTAACCTTTGTACAATCAAGAGTTCTCCTAATCTCCATTTAGTTTTTGTAAAAAGCTTAGGAGAAACTCACAACTCACCAAGGAGGGATTCTTTGGTGATGGAATTCCGTATTCCCAAAGCCAAACAACTTAATTTAAAAGAGCTTTAAATAGGTAAGGAGAATTTAGCTCTTGGTAAACTCTGTAGTGTTTAAGGGTTAGTTGCACTGATCGATTGTTATATTCACTCTTAACCATGTGAACGCAAGTTAGCCAAACTCTCCCATTCACGCAAACTAGAAAAAAACCGAAAAGGGCATTTTGATTAATTTCTCACTTGACAAGAAAGTTACATCTCTTTTCCACGAATCTAACATTTTCAAACTTCCGAGACTTTTGCAGTTTCCGGCGAACCTGAATAAAGTAAAAATATTTGCACGGTCGAGAGGCTGTAGTGGCGAGTCGGTTAAGCCTAAGGCTGAAGAAACTAAGTTGGGGAAACTCCGAGATTTACTGCATATGTTGTCGATAAAAAAGTTATGTGGTAGCCTATTTGACAATGATAACGATTACTGGGTATTCGATATGTTCGCCAGCAACTTAGCTATTAATCAAAGCTGTTTATACCAATATACAGAAATTGTCACGCCGAGTTGTTTTACTTCGAAGAGCATCAGGGACGAAAAATAAAAACCTTAAATCTTTAGTATTTGTAGCGTTTACTTGTGTGTTACGTCAATTGTTAAGTAAACGTAATTTATTAATAAAATTATCCATGCAAACATGAAACTCTCGCGGGATTTTTTTTCTTCAAGCTGCACGACGCTACTCAAGTTCAGGTAGAATTAATTTATCTGTCACCAAAGAAAGCATCTTAAAAATAAAATTGGTCAAAAGAGCGATTTCTTTCGTAGTCACATTACGAATAAACCATGAGTTTTCCACTCACTAACTTGGAAGCGATAAAATTAAAAAACGTTAATGCCGAATCTTTGCTTTTTTTTGTGAAAATTATTAGCACAACCCAACGAACTGCTTTACTGCCCTTTTAAAAAACCCTTTATCGGTGGGCAAAAGCGACAAAAGCGACAAAATCCCGCAACAATTTCAGTTCGCACAGTACCGGGGCGAACGGCGACGAAAATAACATTGCTGTTCTACTCTATCTTCGCGCGTTTTCTGGCTATGGCGTCCTCAACAGCTTTAAGCTCTCTCAGCAGTTCTTCCCGCCTGGATGTTGTACTATTAGCACTAGTACTAGTAACGTTCAGTTTTGGGGGTTCGGTGGGAGCCGGTCGTTTGACGGCGCCTTTTGATTGATTAGCAGCAATCGTAGGAGCTGCTGTCGCTGACGAAGAAATTGCGGGCGCCGAAACAGGTGGAGTTATTGTTGCTGTGGTAACTACAGCGCGTGAGTTCACAGTTGAAGTAACAGCGTCACGAGGGATCTGTTGAGATTTGCGGCTTGAGGTTGGCTGTCTGCTAGGTTCAGGAGGCGGTGCTTGTGTAGGGTAATGAGACGATGAAGGCTTGGCATCGGAGGACTTGGACTGAGGTAGGAGAACAATGTGATTAGAGAACATTGACATACTTCACACATTAACGCCGAATCAAATTATGTGCGAACGTTTTTTAAAAAAAAAAAGACGACAAAAAAATTCAAAAAATGTTCCTTCAATCGTTCTATCTCCATGGCAATCTCCTAAAAAAAAACCGTAATCCCTTATAAATGAAGCTCCCATAATCGTTTACTCCATAGACCCATACATACCCCTCTTGAAAAATCTCATTATCGGGCCTAAGTGGTTCATAGGGCCGGCGCTAATCTCCGGTTTCTGTAGTGTTAAGCGGATGAGAGTCTTTGGCTCCTCTTGAACAGGACACCAATCCATCGCAGGTTAGCCCCCAGCAGAACTGGTACTCATTTATACAGCTGAGTCGACTGGAACAAAGTCGGGATAAGTGTCGTGCCTAAGGACACAAAACAGTGGTCTGACCGGGGCTCGAACTCCCGACCCTATGATTACGAGTCGAATACGCTAACCGCTCAGCCACTGCGCCTCTGGCCACTTATAATTTGATGATTTTATTGTGTTCGAGGTACCACTGACAACAACAGATTCTCGACGCACGTGTACAGCCTTAGTCTCGAACTGAAGTTAAACGTTCACTAATTCCAGCAATGAGGGATTGAGTTTTAAAATGTAAAATGCACCGAGTTTTGAACAACGCCTTTTCTCGCTGGAATTTGTGAATAGTTTATTTCAGTTCGAGATTATGGCTGTGCACGTGAGCCGACAATCGTTTGATCAGCGGTAACTTAAATACGAAAAAGGTTATTTGTCTACTACACTAAAGTACGTGTTTATACTAATATTGAACATGTTCGTGGTTATGCGGTCTGAATCAGTTAACGACAAGGAAAAAAAGATCGATTTTGGTATCCGATGAAAGGACTGTATACCAGAACATATAACTTACCTTGTTCAAAATCAACTTGATATCTTTGTGACCGGAGTACTTAATTCTTCCAGAAGTAATGGTTACGGACTGTGCATGTCTACTCCTCTCGCTTGCTGGACCAGGAGAAAGTGCTCGTTGGTTTCCACGTTGACTCGGCCGCTGACCAAGTCGTGCAGGTCTGTTGGTGCCGCGCCCTGATTTAGACCAGGTCTTTGGTTCCTGTTCAGCACCAGAATGACTCTCGCTGCTACTACTGCTGCTATGTGAAGAACTGCTGCTGACACTACCACGCCGCGGGCGCTCTCTGGACGGTCGCGGAGAGCTGGTACGAGCCAAAGCATGCTCCATGCTGTCGGCACTTGATGAGCGACGTCGGCTAGGGTACAGATAAAGGGTGAGACAAGATGGTTTAAGATCAAACCATCCACGATTGGCTTAATCCAGAAAGTCTAACGTGGCAGAGTTCAGGGACAATTGGATGTTAAGAACTAAATAATTCTTTCCACGTTTTCTGTATCAAACCATAAACGAGTGAGTCTGGAAGTGACAAGTGAATAAATATAACGGCGCACTTCTTACACACAGACAAAAGAGACTAATACACACACACTACTGCTGCCGCTATACGATCTCGGAGCACAGCTCCATTAGCTGGGTGTCAATTCTGTTGAGGGGGGAAAACTGGAATGCCAAGAGAAAAATCCTCGGAGTCTGGTTGAGGTCGACAAATCTCAGCCCACATGGCCATAGCTCTAACCGCTAAGCAACTCAATATTACACGTTTACTACATAGTATGTGTAATAAAGCTTATAACTAGTTTGTGGAGCGCAGCCTACAAACCTCCTAATGCTTCTATAACACCAAATATTGAACTGTCGGCAATATCTAAGCAAAATTTTGGTCAATCAGAGCATTTAGGATTAACTTTTGCATTTAAACGGTCATTCTTTCCGTAGCTTGAAGTTATAAATTGCAGGATTGTTAATGTTATTGTCCCAGTCCAAAAATATGTGATCGTTGATTTAGGTATTTAACTTTGGCACGGCTTATCAAAATGATCAGGATCTGTTTGAAACCCGTCAGGTCCCCCAAATTTTTCTTTTCTTTGTCCACTGAAATAGGGTTCGTAGAGTTTCTGAAATTCCGTGACTTTTTCCATGACTTTTCTCGATTTTCCATGACCTAGCATTGTTATTTTTTCCCTCAATACATCAACAGTAGTTTTATTTTTCCTTTTTCTCTTTTCACCAAGATGGACCTCTTTCCCATGTACTTGGTTGCAGCCACACAAGTTGGCCTGACTTAACTTTTGTACGGTTTTACCGCACTGCATCTCCGCGGTACAATCATTGATTATTCAGCAAAAAGGCGCGTAACTTTTTTTAAATACATGGATTGGTTATATATTCTTTCTACATTGGTTACCAATCTAAATTCTGCCAATTTTTCCAAGATTTTCCATGACCCCAATCCAAACTTCACAACTTTCAGGGCCTGGAAAAAGAAATTCTAAAATTCCATGACTTTCCAGGTTTTCCATGACCCGTACGAACCCTGTAAAATGAAGACAACACACTACTCACCTTGGTTGGTCGGGACGTCTTTTGGGATCTGGACCCTGTAAGACGAGACCAACACAATGTAAAGCAATTGGAGCGATCGACCTTTGAACGTACAACGACTATAGTACTTAAGTTAAGTTGACCCGGCAGTTTTCGAGTACCCCTCTGAGATGATCAAATTTCTTCAGGTTTACAACTTCTCGCATTTGCTTGAAAATCCGGGGTTTTTTTTGCAGACCTACAGTTACTTTATTTCATTATTTTAAAAGCCAAATTAATGGACCTTTTTGTTTTGTTTCATAACATTTTGACTCAAGGAGTCACGGGAGAACAGGCAAAAGGACTTGAGGTCCCCTTCGAGGTATGCCATCGGGGGACCCACTGTTTAACGTCCTTATCCGAGAGGACGCGAATGCCTAACCGTGAACAAAGGCAACACCTTCTCCTCAATTATTTTAAGACCCTGAGCGAAGGTCTGGCAATCGAACCCGGGCCTCCCGCACGACCGACTGGCGCCTTACCAACTAGGCTAACCTGGCAGCGTTGATTGTGAGCAAAATAACTCAACATTTTTCTTATCATGTCAAGTTATTTTGCATGGGTCAGAGTTTTTTTGAAGGCAATTCGATCTAAGTAAATATTCTCACTGCTTTACAGCATCTAATGGGTTTTATCGTCACACTAAATCTCTGAACAGCGTAAGTGGATCGATGATGAATTGTTTTTGCGACACAGTTATATGATACAGCTTTTCCAAGACTTTCACTTTGTTAAACAGTAAAGAGTTTTTACCCTTCTTCGTGGAGAACGTGATCGGGTCCTTCGTCTTCGAAATGGACTTCTATCTCTTCTTCCGGGAATGCCTCGTGATCCCCTTTGAATCAACACAAGTAAGTAAGTAGGCATCTGGTACAGCAGTAGTGTGCCAGATTTCTAGTCATAAGTACTTGTTCTCAATAGCATGCGTCCTTTTATCAGCGCTCTCCTTAGAACTCAAAAGTTAAAACGAAAACAAGGCGTGCACAGAGCAACTCCACATAAAACATTGTGCAACGATTTAGAAATTCATAAAGACAATCAACAGTTCCTATGCAAACCAAACAAACGCTTATTAATTTTCCGATTTTTTTGCCCATCCCCCCACGTTTACAAATTCTCAAGCTTTGATACGATCATCATGTCAGAACTTCAAGATATAAATTTTACTGGTCAGTGTCATGTTCTGTGTTCGTCTTTCCCTGCTTTTGTTTTGACTACAGCAGGGGCAACAGGAATCTAAATTTATCCATATCTTCCCTGGTCTCTGCTGTCTCGTTCCCCCCCCCCCCCCCTATCCGTATATTGGACCCCTCCGTTTATCTGGCTCCTGAGAGTACTGAGCAAAGTTTACAAGTATTCGCTTTAACTAACGGCTGTTCCTCCGAAGTAACAGAGATTAGGATTAAAAAGGAGTTTTCACACACGAACTGAGATCATGTGGGTTACTCTTTGGACAGTTACTTCCTTCACAAAATAAAAAGCTCCCACGTACTAGAGTCAAAGAAATAAGAACAGAAAAAGGTGTAAAACGTCAACTCGCCTAAGTTTCTTGTTAAGGTTTCACGGTTCAACGAAACGAAATAAAGTTAAAAATCTAACTGTACCTAGTAACTCGTGCCCCCCCCCCCCCACCTCACCCAAATCCCCGCATCTTTCAATTTACCTGTAAGGATCAACATCCCAAGGCCCTAATCTGTACCCAGGTCCCCTTCTGTTATCCCAAGTGGCCTGCATAGCGGACTCTCTCCATCGTTCAATTCTATCTCGATCACCACGCCCATAGTCATATCGATTTGGACGACGATCCTTCTGCACCCGACTTGATGGTAGTTCGGGTGGGGTACGGGGCCCTCTGTTATCAGGAGAAGTTCTTTGTCGTGGGGCAGGCTGAGGCCTTTGGGGAGAGGGTGACTTGGATGAGGCAGACTCTGAATCGGACTCTGACTCTGAGGAAGACTGTTCAGCAGGAAGCTGATCGTTTCTCACCTCTTCAGCTTTCCTACCAGTTTTTGCTGCTTCACTTTCGTGGTCACTCTTCGTATCTTTTTCCTGTGTTCGAGCTGGACTACTTCTCTCAGATGAAGAGTGGCCACTTTCAGATGAGTGGCTCGGCGAAGCTGATCGAGATTCTGACTCCGAAGCCGAACCAGAGACTGATCTGGAACGCGAACGGGAACGTGAAGGAGAGCGAGAAAGAGATCGCGATCCCGAGCGGGACGACGCGCGAGAAGATGACCGAGAGGACGAGCGAGAAACAGACCGCGAAGAAACCGATCTTGACGGCGAACGTGATGAGCGGGATGATCCGGAAGATGAAGACGACGACGATCTACTAGCAGAAGAAGAGTAAGATGAGCTAGAACTGCCTCGTGCTCTACGTTTGGGCGAGGTGGAGCGTGCCCAGGGATCAATCCAAGCATCGTTTGTGTGTCGAGAACTTGCAATCCCCAAAAACCCAGGTTTGTTTTTATCTTGTTCAATATCAGCTTCATTTATGTTTTCTTTGCCTCCTTCAGAAATCCTTGTTTGATCATCTCTTTTCTTATTTTCTAACTCAATTCTTTGAGTATCAGTTTTTTTTTCTTTAGTTTTTTCTTGTTCTCTTCCTTTTTCTTTACTTTCCTCTGCTGCCATTTCCGTCGCAGCTTCTTTGTCTTTCTCGCTCTTTTTCTGCCGTTCTTCTTTCCTCCTCTCTTCTCTTTCCTCTTTTCTTTTCTGGCGATCTTTATCTCGTGTTCTCCCTTTATCACGAGTCTTTTCCTTATCTCCTGCTTTTCGCCTTTCATTTTTCTCCCTAAACAAGAGAAAATAGTAACAGACCAATTTTTGTGAAGAGACTTTCTTTTAGGCCGAGCGAAAATTGGGGCGAAAGCAAAAAACGAGGGGAGGGGATGGGGGACTTCGTTTTCTTGCTCTTGCCCCAATTTTCGTGCGACCAAAAAAGAAAATCTCGCCAAAACCCAACGGAAATGCTTGCTATGCAGGCCATCAGTTAAACGCAAAGTTAAACTCTATAGCTTTGACTCTTCATAGCAAGCAAAAAGAGACTTTGAACAAAGACTAAAACTAAGCCTCACCGAACTTGATCTGGTGAATACTTTTTCTTATTTCTAAAGCTAAAGGAAACTCTTATCTACAGGATACTTTAATTACGAAAATAATTGGATCTAAATTTTCGGACATTAAAGTTCGGACAAAAAACTTTCGGACGTTTTGACAAGTACATTTCGGAAAAACGACCACACTAAATACACTTTAAAAATTCATCAATAAAACTCATCTGGTTTACAAACAACACTTACGAAACGTCAAGATTAGTGAAACAGTTCAAAACAACAAACCCAAAAGAGAAACTTGTCATCTTCCAGGAATCTGTCATTGTATCGGAAAATGATGAACGCGAGTTGTAAAACTACTTGAAAGTCTAATAAAATGGATTCCTGACCACCCCAGGCTTCCAAATTTCGTGATGTCAAGTCACTAATTAAAATTTAAGCATTTTTTTTACAACTTTCGAATTGTTAATGTTCGTAAGTTAAATTTTCGGACGATTAAATTTTAGGACCTTTTATTGAAGTACATGCTGTTAGCAGAAAAAGTTCGAACAAAAAACATTTAAGTTTTCAATTAAATCACTCTAACCCACGAAAATGAAATCGTCAACGAAATCAAATCTTATACACTTTAAAAAGTCTTAACACACCAGGAACGCTCACACAAAACGTCGCTGTCGTAGCATTAATATGATATCTTTACAGTCAAGAAACGTTACCGAACTAAACAACAAGAGCTCTTGTCATAACCTAATTTCAATAACAATAATAACTCTATCTAAACACGGTAAAACCTTCAATATTTACATTGTATATATATAGAATATATTAGGGACCTTAACCCTTTCAGCCCAGGACAGTTTATCAACATCTAACTTCTCCTTACACATAACACATACAAGGTGAACAATTGAAGATGAAAAACCAAATTCTCCTAAGCTGGCTATATAAAAGTATGGATCCTAGTTGGGAGAATTTACCAACACAACATTTGTCGTGTTCGGGGCTGAAAGGGTTAAGCAACTAAAACAACAACGTTGACGACGACGGCAGAATACAATAGCTGCACGTTGGACTGCACCGTGCGGATCGCCTGCACTCTGTCGTCTTGAAAATGACAACGTTAAATGCTCAATTTTGAAGTTTTTGCGACTACGAGAACAACCTACAGAAAAAATTGTCATTCTTATTCATCTGTAAGATTAACGCTTTCATCTTTTTCTGTTCACAAAGCATTACTTGGACAAAAGAGAAAGCAAACTAGCCACACGTGATAGGAAAAGGTAAGCAAGAAGCGTGGTTTTTGCAATCGGTCGTACTAGATGTCGTCGTCCTCGTTGCTTATGTTCCCTATTACACGCCATGACGCGAGCGAACGTATGAAGTTCATCTTCGAGTGGAAAAAAGAGACTTCACGAGTGAGTGTGAAACGCGCCAAAAGAAACAACAACGTCAGCAGTATCTTCACAACCGAGGAAATAGAAAATACGTCACTCGTATCCCGGATGTAGTTTCGTATGAAATCTACGAGTGGCGTGTTATAGAGACGTTGAATAAACTAGTTACAAAGAGAGATGCTAAATATGGCAAACCTTCCTGGCGATGCCGAGGGAGTACGGTAAACCTTCCTTTTTCTTCTGTCTCGTTCCTGCTCAGAAGCGACAAAAATAAAACAAGAAGGACAAAATAAATACGAAGGCAAAAATGTCTCTCCACTCATTTTTAGGACATAACTACAAGTTCTTCCCCTTAGGTAACACTTTTCTTTCTTTTTGTGAGAGCAAAATAAACAGGTGAAAGCAAAGGCTTACGCAGGATTCCTGCACGTTCCAACTTAGGAAATTTAAGATCGTTTTAAAACTTTTTAAGACCCAAACTTTCAAAATTGAAGGCCTATGCTCCTCCAAATTTGTTTATGTAAAATTTACAAAAACTCAGTCTGATCAATATATGACAGGTACTGTTCTGAAATAGAATGCTTCTTCGAGGCATTCAGTGGGCGTGATAAGCGAAATAGCTAGAAAAAGCTTCAAATTATAACCAGTGGAAGAAACACTTAAAATCAAATTTAAGACATTTTAAGACCTAAAGAAAGAATTTTCGAATTTTTAAGACCTTTTCAAGACCTTAAAAACATCAAATTCGAAAATAAGGACCCGCGGGCACCCTGTCACGCTTCGCAGCATTGTAGGGGAGTTCATTCGTTCCCTACGAATTCTAAAGTCATAAGTTGTAAATACACCCGACGCGATAGAATAAGACACAAAGTACTGAAAACATATGAATCTTAAAAAAAGAACAACCAACAGACAATATCTAATGCATTTGAAAACACTTAAACCTTTTTTTTGCAAAGTCATGAATTCAGTTAGCTTGACTTAAAATCCATTCAGTCCCAATCTGTCATCATTCTCTAATTTCTCATTACATAACACGGACGAAATAAAACATTTAGTAGTAAGAAAATGAGAATCGGTTAAACAAAGCGAAGTACTAACGATAAAAGTTCAAATTCTCCCAAATTTGTTAAACGAAAAGTATAAGTTCTAGTTGGGAGAATTTATCAATACAATTTGGACCGAAAGATTAATGCGGTTTAATGCCACATGGAAACTTTAGAAATCCACATACTCTACGAGAGCGAGGCGAGCCTTCCCGTGTATCTCTCCGTCGCAACCCAGGTTCTCGTCGAAAACGGTCGTCGTCGGCCATTTCTCTAGGTGGAATATCTTTGTCTTTTTTCAGTCTGGATCTTACATCCCTCCGTTTTAAAAGGTTCTCTTTATTAACTTCTTCCTCTTCTCCCTCCACTGCCTGAATGCCGAGAATCATACGCTTTTCTTCAAAGTCAGCATCTTCCTCTTTTCGGCGCAGTGCCGCCTTCTTGATCTGCGTGTTTAAGATTAATGTCAAACTTCAAATTGACTATATCGAATAGTATGGCGATTCCCCGACTAAATTTCATCGAAATGCCTTGTGGACCTAACATCACTAAAAGAACCTCAAGGAGGCTCAGGGACGGCCACAGTTGGTGAAACAATTTCTTGTAAGTCAAGTTTGACATTTTAACCCTTAAACGGTCAGGCCTTTTGGCCGAACATAAACGCTTCAGGGACGGGATGGGGGGGGGGGTTTCGTTGGGTTCACAATCCTCACCATGGTGCGCTAAATTCGGCATGA
>JAOBRD020087686.1:0-15060 GCA_027575215.2 Hydrozoanthus sils
CGATCTAAGGATGGCTGGTTTGGCCAACGTTGTAAATTTTTGTAAAGCACTATATTTCAGCTGGCCAAACCAGTCATCCTTTTTACCCAAAGAAGGCTGGTTTTTGGCCCAGGTTCTAATTTGAGATAATACGAAGAAAGCATGGCTCCACTACCAGTGGACTCCAAGGTGATCGCTAGGCATTTGATACAGCTTTTACTGCAGCTTGTAAAAAGCGAGGCGGCCAATCTTGGCCTAAGCGAGAGCCATGAAATAGTTTATGTTTATGACTTCTAGCGTACTGTGTAGTACGGAACCGTAACTTGCAGCGTACTGAGTAATACAGAACAGGCAACATACAACTTACCGAGAAATACGAAACCGTAACTTGCGGTGGACTGAGCACTGACGAAACCGTAACTTACAGCGTACTGAGCAATACGGAACCGTAACTTACGGTGGACTGAGCAATACGGAACCGTTACTTCTAGCGTACAGTAATACGGAACCGATATTTTACAGCATACTGACCAACACAAAACCGTAACTTACGGTGGACTGAGTACTGACGGAACCGTAACTTACTGTATGGTTTTTGCAGAATAAATATTATTTTTATACTGACTCAATCACTGCAGGCGGAACCACTCAGCCATATATAATACCGAGTCAAATTTGGGACTTAATTTGTTGATGGTAAAACGAAGCACGCCGACTAGTGAATACGTGTAGCTGGGGGCTTAAACCTTTTCGCGCCAAATCAAATTACCAAAAAACCTTGTAACCGTCGAATCATATTTTTGAGAATGTATTTTATTTCCACTATGCTATAGCTATTTTCAGGCGCTTTTTAAGCTACGAAGTTAGTGTTATTTGCTGTTCCAAGAACTTGAAGAATCCGACCTTCGATGGGCTTTGGCTAGGTTATTCTAAAATACGTGGCCAATATTTATCTTAGCGTGTCTGTTCTTATGAAAAAGTTCTGGGCCCAGTTGCAGGAAGCCTGGATAAGCTATCCGCCCAATAAGTGCTTTCTATTTTATGCAGTAAAACTATAATAATAGTTATTTGACACCATTTAAACCATTACTTTAGGAGTCTTCCCCTCACTTAACAACCTGAGATAGAGACAAACAATCTTTGATTTATTAGAGACGACCATTAGCTTTTATCCAGCGGATAGCTTATCCAGGCTTCGTACAACCGGGCTCTGGCAACCTGAATCTGTTAACCCTGTGGTTATTTTAGATGCCAGGACATCTAAAGTATAGACTGTTTTCACGCACTCCCTAGAGACGCCCAAGACAAAAGACGAAGTGGCCATATTGGTGGCCTAAACAAAAGAAATCATCAAAATTCTTTTGTTCAAGGGCTCCAACATGGCCGCTATGACGTCAGGTGAAAACGATCTATTAACTGTTATTTTACAGATCTTTCGATATTTTGATAAAGCTTAACTATTTCATGTTATGGAGTACAATAACGGTTGTTATTGTTGTTGTCAATCATTCCCGGCAACTGCCAAGGTGAGAGGGTCGTTAATGCGAGCCACAATTTCATTTATTGTAGACTAGACTGCAAGTTAGGGTCTGAAGTAGGTTCAGCATAAGACACATATAACAAAGCCGTGGATGAATTATCTGCCAGCGTATGGCAAGCGATGAAGGAGAGCATGCCCTCTTACAATTAGCGGCTATTTTAACTCTAATCGTGCTAAAAAAAGGGTTTAAAAAAAATTAAAAAGGTTCTAACTTTAAAACCGCTGCTTGACTTGAAAACCTACAAAGTGACCATTCATTTTCTTTGTCTTTACAAGTAGATTTTAAAATGTCCATTGTTTGAAAAAATTCCGGGTTTTGTTAAGATTTTATTACTTTGAATTTTAAAAACTTAGCAGGATAAGGGACCTTAACATTAATTTATATGCATTCAAATTAGCCTCTCTAGCCTTGCTTTGGGCAACAAATTCTTTGGAAAATTTAACTGAAGAACGAGGCTAGCCAGGGTAATTTGAATGCACACAAAAGAATATTTGAGAAAGGTCTATTTCGATCATCCCTTTGGTTGTACGATTAACTCCTGACAAATCAGCCAAGGAGGCCTGGAGGCCAATGAGGCGGCAGATTATAGAGCTTGTGTGTGTAAGTGAAGAAAAATGATTGTGGCATTGATTATGTAACAAAAGAAGAGGTGTGTGAGCCAATCACAGTAAGAGTTTTGATGAATGAGAAAATCACAGCAGATAAATATATATCATGGCGAGGGCAAGGCTTTTCAATATAGGATGGACTTAGCCCAACATTTCCCTAACACATTTGGTGATGAAAATGCACAGTTCAAATTATGATAATTACCTTTGAGATGCAGTTGTTAGTATACAGAGCTTGCAAATTAATGTATTGTTTTTCTCAAAAAATATATATATGGTTAAATCTCAAACAATAGGCAAGTTTCAGCTGACGTCCTTGTTTACATTGTGCTTCATTAGCATACAACTTAAGCCGTAGAAAGAACAGAGATAAACAACTGACTTTAAAACTTGAGAATGCTTATCAAAATTAATGAGTGATCAAGCTTTCAGTTCTACAAGTGTAGTTTTAAAGAAGAAATTACCACTCAAAAAAATACAAAACAGCTGGAGGCAAGAGCCATACATTCTTTATAAGTTTCCAATTTTTAAAACCATATCTCAGATTTTCAGAGGAAGTTTGTTCTGCAGAAGCATTTCATTATTCAGAATTTTTATTAGAAAGAAGAGTGCCTATGCTAATGAGACGAAAAATGTAAACAAAAGCTCTCCTGTACTAAAAAAGTTCTAACGGAAGAAAAACAAAACTACCGAAAACAAGCCAGGTTTTCTGTTAATTGATTTTATTACTCGTCTTCTGGCTCAAAACAGCATATTGTGTGGGTATTGTCCTTTGCGGAGGGTAAACAATGAT
The DNA here is from genome assembly GCA_027575215.2 of Hydrozoanthus sils. Taxonomy (NCBI): domain Eukaryota; kingdom Metazoa; phylum Cnidaria; class Anthozoa; order Zoantharia; family Hydrozoanthidae; genus Hydrozoanthus; species Hydrozoanthus sils. The sequence goes on from JAOBRD020087686.1 coordinate 2,922, forward strand.
CGCAGATATTTCCTCAGGTGGGGAACCTTGGAAATTGACGCAATGATCTGTTCATCTACCTTCTTCTGCTCTTCGACTTTTTCTTCACTCACTTTCTTTTCCTGAGACAAAAAAAGGCCAGAAAACCTTGTCAAACCAGTAACAAAAAGATAGATTAGAAGTTCTTTTAATTACACAAACTGCAGTGGGACCAAAGATAAAATTCGTATTCCCACTCCCACTGCAACGAGGTCACAAAAATTGTTCTTTCCCTTATATTTGTTCCCAAAGACTGTTATGAAAAACAAGACTCTTAAGTCTAAGTTAATATGTCTTGTTTCTTTTTACTTCTATTTATTACATTTAAACAAAAGGCTCATTGAAGATTTGAATTTCTTATTTTTTAATATCACTCAGTATCCCACTGTAGTTTATATAGTAAATAGAAAACTACACGGTTGCTTGGAGATATGAATTTCTATCTTCTCGTATTGGAATAATATTGCACTCAAGACATCATTTCACCACTGGAAGCTGCACAGCCATGTAATACCATCTACATTTTCTAAAGTGGAGCATTGTCACCCAAAAATGCAAGGATCATTAATTCTTCAAGCCCACACCAGTTTTTCTAAACCCAACTTCCCCACATGTTCCTCGAACAAAAAAAAAAACAGAAAGTTGGTTTAAAGGACAGTCTGGACCCAAGTTGGAAAAACTTTCTATAGACAAAACATTAATACTATATTTTTGTCATTTTTAGGGGCTGAAGGGTTAAAACTATATATAATGATTTGCTCCAAACCATACAACTTGTTTTTCTTCTATCACATAAAGTTTGTTGCTGTGATTTCTTTAGTTAGCTCGAAGAAAACTTGAGCAATGATTTTGCACAATAAAAAAATCAACTTAAAAAACATGTCTAGATTGAGGGAGAAAATTTTGAAGATATGGTTAATCAAATGATAGAATTTTTGAGACCTCAAAATTTATCAACTATTTTTTTTCTATCATTTGTAAGGATTCAAAATATATCTGTAAGTTTGTTAATTTTAGACAAATGTACCAAAATGCAAAAATTAATTCTTGAGCCTAAAGGCTCACTTGGCTGCCTTTACCCCTCCTTTCCACAGCAACTTGAACTTTCCCTGGAAGACACTAATCTATCACAAGGTAATCCCCAGTAACAACTGGTACTCATTCAAACAAGTTATACAGGTAAAGGGAACAAGTCAAATAAAGTAGCTTGCTCATGATCATGTTGGCAATTTTCTAGCTTGGGTACAATCTTGAACCCTATCTACCTCTTCAACTTCCTCAAACATGTCATCTGTGCGCTTCTTCTTTCTTTGCTCCTTCTTGAAGTAGTCGTCACTCAGTTTCTCTGGAATAGTTACTCCACTGATGTCAATCAAGGTGTTAGTTGCAATCACATACGACTGAGCCACCCTTCTCAGGGGTACTCCATTGACCTTAAAGGGACCTACAAAAAAATTTTTTGTATCAAAATCTTAACTGTAAAAACAGATAAAACTTGTAAAAGAATAAGAAATACCTATGGGCAAAACATGCATGTCTATTTAAATTATTGTTTTTTAAACACTAAACCATATCTTTGCCTCTTTGGTTTGGACAAAATATCTTTTCTGTGTATGTCAAAAGTGTATATGCTTGTTGCATCTATTTCACAGAAAATAAAGAAAACAAGAGATGTGAACTTTAAAAAGATTCCTTTTACTATGTTGTAGGTAATAATAATTCTGCCTTCAATTTCTTGTTCAAGAAATTTCACTTACTAATATGTTTCTTGTCAAGAAATCTCTATTTATATCATACGATTTGAAAACTAAGGTACATTTAAGATCATCAATTTAAACTCTTTCAGCCTCAAATATTTCAAATGACATATTACCCATTTAGAAGAATACTGGTTTTCATCCTCGGTAATGCTGTGTTTGATCATTTTTATTTAATTTTCTATGAATTGAAAGGTGTTGACTGATTGAATGAAAGGGTTAAGTTTGATAAACCAGTAACAGTAAATTAGCAATAATGCAATGTTTTCATCAAGATTCATACCAGTGACAAGAAGAAGACCAGAAGGCAACTGCTTCAGAAATATGACTCGCTGTTAAAAAAAATAATAAACACATCTCAGCCCATTATGTTTTAATGAGATATAACTTGAATGGCACTTTTCTATTACTAATTACTTTAGATGTCTGGCCTTTTAAGCAATTGATCTGGACAATGATTGTAACCTCTATGGATAATTTGGGTCATCGTCGAAGACTGGTAATTCCCGAAGTTGCTTATGCACATTAATTGTCAAGTTTGATAAACTTCATAAAAAAATTGGCATTGACTCCTACAAATCAAAGACTTGTATCAAGCATCAGATTGAAGCAAAGACATTCTAAAAAAGAATCTCAATAATCAATTTAATGCATCAATCAGAGTATAGCCATTAATAGCAGCAAATTTTAATGTTCCATTTCTAATTCCCATAACAGAAATATTAGCTCACATCCTGGTATGGCTCAGTAAATGGTACATTTTCTATAGCACAACAGCAGGTAAGATCACAACAACTAATAAGGTGTGTCCTGAAAAGTGGCTGATGTGCACAACCTGATGTCTGACATTGAGACAACTCTTGAAAATACTAAAAATTCTTAGAATTCACCCAGGGATTAAAAAAGAATGAGAAATAAAAGGCAGTCACATTTTAAAGAAAAGTCAGAAAGGCTTCAAAACACTACAACTTTCCAAGCACAAAATATGATTGGTTATTTTAGAAAGTTCATAACAATCACAATCCTTGAAAATCTGCATTTGGCAATTAATTATAAATAAAACTAATAAATGCCGATTGAAAAGTCTAGTGCAAAAATGATGCAAGTGACTTTGTATGAAATGCTTAATTCTCAAAATGGTTTTGAAGATGATAATATAGGATCAAGTAGGGAGAATGACAACTCCATTATTAGTCACGCCATTTTTGCACTAGACCTTTCAAATTTTAAATTACTGGTAACTGATCAAAAAATTTAAATGTCTTAACTCATTACCCATTACAAACCTATAAAAAATAACTTTTTGTAAACAAAAACAAAACAAATTTCTCTTTTATAAAAATGAAAACTAGAATTTTTAATCAGGTTTTTGTTATTTTAAGTTGTAACAGTCAATCTTGCTTTGTTTCTCAAACTACAAATAATAAATACATTTGGTTTCTTGTCCCGGAGCAGGATCCAAGCTTAATCTCCATGGTTAACCCTTTCAGCCCAGGCCAGTTTATCAACATCTAACTTCTCCTTATATAACACATACATAATAAGTCACTCGGTAATGAGAAAATAGAAATTGATCAAACAAGGTGAAAAATTGAAGATGAGCTGGTTATACAAAAAGTATGGGTCCTAGTTGGGAGAATTTACCAACATAACATTTGTTGTGTTCGGGGCTGAAAGGGTTAACAGCAGGTCTTACTATACTAGCAACATTAAGATGTACCAGACAACAGAATTTCAAAGCAATGAGTCAGAAGCTTATTTTTCTCATTTTCAATGGGGCCAATTTCCCTCATAGATCTATTACTCATAACAAAAACTGAGTTATTTTCAAAGCAGTTTGAGTTATCACAATAATTGTATATCATATCAGTCTATCAGTGCTGAATGACCAAACTTTACTGTATGATCATCCCTTCACATATTGATTAAATACCTTGCCCCTGTGGTGTCCTGCCAGGAGAACAAGAACAGTTCCTGGAGTTATGGACTTGCGCAGCTTAGCTGGCTTGGGTTTCTTGCGGTGAGCGAGAGGTCGTTTAACATCTTCTGTTGGGTAGTACCTTGGCTAGAATTAAATGACACCAAGTGTCAGTTTACATGGCTGGTGTTTATACTACTTACCTACTTATAATCTGTTTAGTCTTGTTGGTGTTTTAGTATCAAAAAAGCATTTTAGTGATTCACAAAGACAGCTGACTCACTCAAACTCAGACCTGCATGATTAAAACCTCTGTGCTAGCTCAGCAGAGCATAATTTATAATTTGCTACTTTGTTATCATTTACTGTAAACAATTATAACCTCTCACTTTTTGGGCTTTAATTCCTCTGAAGGTCTGTGTTATTAGAGATTATATCAGATTATGTCTCACTGGGTAATTCACACCTTTTGGCAAATATTGGAAGATTTATATCAAATAATACACTCTGTCTAATTTCCTCTATCTGGTTTCATTGAAAAAGAAACAACTGGCCGTTTTCATAGTATTGAGTTAATCAATAGTTTGATCATGAGAGAAAAAAAGTTATGATAATATGAACTAATTAAGAGGATAACAGTACAAAAAAAAACATCTAGATAATCAATTATTTGGCTACAAAATAAATAAATGCTTTCTGGCTTGCTAATCTTCCAAATTCCCCTTGAACCTTCACTTCTGGGCCAACTGTTCATTTTTTGGTGAATCTGTCAACCTTAGACATCATTCTCTGAACTGTACTAAGGACTTGTTTATATGGAATGGGCTAGCCGAGTTGAGTGGATTGAAAACACAACCTTAGCTCAGTATAACCTGAAAGTGGGAGTTTTGTATTTGTTTACAAAATGGTGTCATTGCGAAAAATTTGTCACACACTCATTGCTTTGTCAAAGCGAGGCAAGGCCAGCCTGGTTGTGCAGTTATATGAAAAAATTTAAGCTTGGTTTGCTGGGATCCCGGACAGTTGTTACCCAGATCGCGGCAAACCGGACTGAAAACTTTCCATGTAATGGCGAGTCTATTTTTTTTTTCAGAGTTAATACTGATAGCCAGGATTTCGGTAGAAAAGCTCAGCCCGTTCAACCGGGTTAGCCCCTTCCATATAATCGGGTCCTAAAGATTAAAGTGGTTTGTAATTAGTATCTTTTAGTTATGCATCGATCAAATCGAAGCTAAAACACCCCCCCTTCTCCCAGCAACCCCCTGGGCATTTGAACTTTTGAAATTTTAATAGTCGAATTCCCCATCCCCGGGACAAGATTGCCAGTCAAATGCCCCACCATTTATGATGGATTTGTGATCGAATGACCCCATCCCCGGGACTGAAATTGAAAAAATGCATTCATTTCTCATTTGGTTGTATTTTACAAAATTTAACTACCGTGTGATGATTCATTGTTATTTTTTATTTTAAAAACGTTCTTAAATACAACTATTATAATATGTAGTATTTTGTTTGAGAAATGCTTTGATTTATGTCATGTGAGTTCACTGTGGGAACTATGAATCGTTTGACCAGTTATTTCAGTTTTGTTCAAATGCCTGACCCTCCCCCTCCCTTATGTTCAAATGCCCGACCCTCTCCCTCCCTTATGTTCAAATGCCCTCCCCTCCCATCCCTTATGTTCAAATGCCTGACCACCAGGGTACATCTGCGTGTTAAATTCCCGCCCCTGTGGGTATGAAAGCTGGTCAAATGCCTGGGAGTTACCGGGGGGGGATGTTTAAGCTTCGATTTGATCGATGCATTACTACTAAATAACTGTTTTAAATTCTGAACTGTAGTTTATAGCAAGGAACAAACTGAATCGTGAATCATTTGATATACCAATTAAGCCTTGTTTTCATAGGTGCAATTTAAATCGCAAGGTCCTCACCTCCCTTCGCACAGGCACGACTCGAGATCCCCCATTCTTGTCCCCTCCGATCTCCTTGACTTTGTTCTTCGCTTCCTCCTTCGTAACTTTTTTTACACCAGTTTTTTTACGTTTATACAGAGCCCGCTTCTTGTAGATAGCTGAACGACTGTATCTACCTATTCCAGGAATGAGTTCCTTGTTGCGGGATGTGTGGACTTTTGCCATCTGGAAAATGGTTCAATCTTTGGTTCAATGTTTTGGTACAAACTTCAAGTAAGTTATCTTGCTATCAGAAAGGTTCATCTAATTCTTTAATAAAGTAGGAGAGACCTTCTGTTGTTACGTAAAAATATGTTAGTACTAGCGAGAATACTTTATTAACAAACTCAGACAAAACTGACATCATCTCTACCTGTACTGCCAACCATAGTCATGTGGAATTACCGAAAAACTAGACGAAAACAATCGCGTTTTACCCTTGAAACTGTTCATGATAAAAGAAAAGAACAATCCAAATAAAATATATATTGACTAAATTTTACTTTGAAAAAATGCTCGAGCTTAGATGACTTTATTCAGTAGAACTTTTATTTAGATTTCTGTCGCCAGTGTAACATTTTCCTACCTTGCTAAAAGCCACAGGAAAGAGAGACCTCACATACGGGAAACTGCTTGAACTGCTCTGTGTTTGAGCCCAAAGATATTGAGCTCAGCGGTGACTTTGTCTAGTTCCAGTTCTCCATCTGTGACGCCTGCACGTTTTGGCAATTTTTCCAGATTGCGGCATTTGGTGAACCCTCTCAATGCCCGATTTTTTACACTAGAAAATATTTTTCTTTTGTGGAAACTGAGTCGAATGTTTGTTTGGCTGTTCTATTGCAGAAACTTAGTCTGCCTTTCGTGCCGTAGGAAGTGAGCGTAACTTTGGAGCAAGTTTCACCCTCCTGTTAGTGATTCAATACGAACGCAAGATAGACATGGAAGCTTTCATGGCAAAACCGCTTACAGAAATTGACGAGCTGGAACGAAACAGTGGTAGCATGCGCTCACGGATGGAACTTATGATTCTAGGCATTCAGGCTGAGATTTGCAAACAGCTAACCTCCATCGATGGTCAGGAGTTTAGGGTCGACAGATGGGAGAGAAAAGAAGGAGGAGGTGGCATATCGTGCGTTATACAAGATGGTGAGCTATATACTATAAGATGGATAAAATACAAGTATCAAAACATTTTTTGTCTGTTTATTAAAATATGCTAACGTTTTGGACCGTTTTGAGCTGATTATGATCAAAGTGGTCAAAAATGTTTGCAAATTTTTATGCACATGAAAAAAAGTTAAACTACACCTATATTTTACCCATTTTATGATATTGACGAAGATGATGCATACTATAAATTCATTCGAGATACTTCACCATTTTTTTGTTTTTACTCATTCCAGGCCAGTACTTTGTTGGAGCAAAAAGTCTTAATTCTTTTTTAAATGTTGAGACTAAATGTGGCTGACAAATGCTATTTTGCCCCCACAGGAATGAATTAGAATTTGCATTAGAAAGATGATGTATTTATCGACCAGGGATTGAGATAAGCTTATTGAGGATTTTGGGTAGATAGCCATCAAGGCTCATTTAATGCTCCAGAATATTTTTGTAGTCCAGCAAAAAAACTGTGGGCCTACTTTAGTGGCATCCAATTGTCTTTTCTGTTATTAATTTGTAACTTTCCCCAGTACCATAGCAGATGCTGAAATGAACAGATTACAATATTTACAATTATTATAATACAAATTAAATAAAGTTGGTATGTTGTATTTCTTAAGGAAACCACAGAAATGCATAACAAAGTCCACTCTTGATTCTTTGATTTCAGAAAAAAAAGTTATTCCATGATTGTTATTAAACTTTAAATTTTTGGCACAACAGGAAACTCAGAATATTTAAAACAGAATTAGTTGAAGCAAATTGCACTGTAACACTTGGAGGGCAACTTAGAGTAGCCTGCGTAGTGGCCTTTTTTGGGGATCAGTATAGGCAAAGTGTCATGATTGAGCTGCCTTGAGACTTGAATGTGTCAGTGAAGAATAAGCATTCCTCTTCCAGGTTTTGCTTGCTCGTTTAACATTACAGCCTGCTCAATTGGCACTTTGCCTTTTCCCTGAAAAACAGGGCTGCTGTACAGGCTAGAAGTAGAGTATATGCATAAATGCCTGTGATCTTTATTCTTAATTTCTAATTTCAATTCAAAAATATTATTTGCGAAACCATTATCATGTTTTGAGTAGGACTGTTATTCTTCATTTTCAGGCTTCTCAAACTAGCCAACTGGCAGCTGAATGAGCTGCCTCTTTCAGTGATTTAGATGCCTCTAAAGGTTGCAAAATTACTTCCAACTAGCACAGTCTAAAGAAAACGAACCCCAAATTACCCAGAAGTTCTGTTAGTTTTCACATTTTTAACAAGAAATATCATGGTTCTGTTGGAGAAGTTAGTTTTAGTTTATGAAATTGAACACAAGTTATAGCACTATTTATTACATTTGGTGACTTTGAGGGCACTGTGATCTTTGTTTGTAAAGCACTGCACGCCTCAGGAACCCTTAGTATAATGGGGTTACAGTTAATCCTGCTCCTTTGGAATCCAGTTATTTACATTGAAGCTTTAACCTTCTTCTCTGGAACATTTTGAGAATCCTTTATTTTTTTTGGAAAGTTCAATTACCAATATAAAGCATTGAACAACATGCCAAGTACAAGAAGTCTGTAGTCCGCATCAAAACTGCAACCAACTAAGGCTCTGACTCTGATCATGTCTGGTCAACATCCTGCTTCAAGCACCCTATGGCCTTGTTTTAAACTAATGTTAAAATTCAATGTTTTGCTGTTCTTGATTAATCAATCTCAACTCAACAAAGAGCTGCATGCATGAGATAATATAATTTCCCATTTGCCCGTTGGCCAAACAAAATTTGTACTTTCATTTTCTCAATGAAATCCACTAGTTCAAGCCAAAATCTAAAAGACCTTGTTATTGGGCCAGTGTAGTTATAATCCCTGTTGACTAAAACTGAAAGCGAAGAAAAAACTTTTTTTAAAATTGTTGTAATGTTAAAACGCTCAAAGTTAAATAATGGAAATATGTCCATCCCATTTCACCCATTGCATTGGAACCATAAAAAAATTCAATTGATGCTTGGATTTAGAGAAAACCTGTTTATTAATCCATTATTATAATCTCTCTCCAAGGAAAAGTGTTTGAAAAAGCTGGTGTTAATGTGTCTGTTGTCCATGGTAAACTAAGTCCAGAAGCCACTAAGCAAATGACGAGTCGAGGGAAAAAACTGAAGAATGACAACCTTCCATTTTTTGCTGCTGGTGTAAGCTCTGTCATACATCCAGTCAACCCAATGATTCCTACAATTCATTTTAATTATCGATATTTTGAAGTGGAAGATGTTGATGGGAAGAAGAGTTGGTTTGGGGGTGGAACTGACTTAACTCCAATTTACCTTGATGAAGAGGCAAGTGTTTTTTGATGAGTGGAACTATCAAATTATTACAAATTAGTAGAAATGGAATATAAGTTATTTCACAGTTAACTCCTTCCCTCCGAGGGCCAAGCACCCCCACAACCAGCAGCCATATTGGATTTCTTAAGAAATTCTAAAATTAACTTGGAAAAAGCATTTTTTCAGTAGTAATACATGCACCTAGGAGCAGGCATAGCTCAGTTGGTTAGTGCGCGGCCTTTGGAGCTAGAGGTCCCAAGTTCAATCCCTGGTGACTGCATGTCTGTTTCGACTTCTTTCTGATCAGTGTAGCTGTAGCTTTGAATACCTGTAAAATGGAGCACTGCCAGAGGGAGAGGGTAAAGGGCACACCGTCGGCTTCCATTGATAGCAGCACTCTCAGAGAGCTGAAGGAACTACCGACGTTAAATAATGGTGCCTTTACCTTTACCTAGATTAAGTATCTAAACTAACTTTTGGAGTAAATGTACCTATTAAACAGGAGTTAGCCAACTCCTTTAAACCTTATACAGAAAAATTCAGCAACAGCTTCTTCTTAGTTTGTTCTTCATTCCCGCAAATGAGCTACCATTTTAAATATTTTTGAAATATAAACAAAGACCCTGATAAGCATTTTTATTTGGTCAGCAGTCTTTCAAAAGTAGTGCAAGACCTCTACCAATGACCAGGGATTTTTGTTCAAGGCATCATGGACAACCAGGCTTTCGGCAGTTTTCTTTGTTTGAGGACCGTCACAGATATATACATCTTCCCTGGTCACTGCGTAACAACAAATAGTCATATAAATACGACCTTGGTAGGGAAAGGGTTAATATAATATTACAATTTATGGTCCTCCATAATGCCTTATTAATACTCACTAAAGCCTCATTTACACTACATGGAACATTTGGTATGGCACGGATATAAAAAAAGTACATGTCACCAAAGAAATTGGTACGGCATGGGTAGATATTGTTGTGTAAATGAATTTGCTCCATCCGTGAGGGACCAAAATTTCACCCATGCTTGGACGATGTCAAGAGGTAGTCCAAGCACAGATAAAATTGGTATGGTTATCACAAACATCGGCAAGGACAACGACAAAAACAAGGAGTGAGAAGTCGAACCCTTTTCTTGTTAACAGGTTACATATTATCTTATAACCAGTGGCTGCTATCCTGTGTCCTGCCTTTACATTCAGGTCCACAGATCAAATTTGAAGTGTCTAGTGCAAAAATGGTGAAAGTGACTTTGTTTTAAATGCTAAATTCTCCCAATGATTCCGGAGAGATAAAAGGGATAATGTAGGGGGAATTGAGAACTTCATCAAAAGTCACTTACATATATTTTGCACTAGAATCTTCAATTTCAGCCTTACAAATCAAACAGAAATTGTGTTTGACATTAACTAGTTACATTATAACTAATCTGGGCAGCTCAAGTAGTCACAAAATGCACACTTGTTTCCATCATTTCATGCGCGTGTGGTATGTCCTAGACCTGCATACACCCCCATTAAGGTGCAACCACATTACCCCAGTCTCACTCACCTTGAAGACCCTTGCTTTGATTTCAGCTCCTAACAAAGGTCACCCAGGGCAACCTGGCCCTGTCAAAATGATTTTGGAGCAACAAGCCCCACACTGAAAGAAATGGCCATTGACTGAGCAACTACCAATCAGAACTCAACTTTCTGTATGTCTAAAGGGAGATTGTACCAACATCTAGTACAAAATGGTAGAAGGAACAATCCCTATGGTCATTGCGCTCTATCATTTAAAAATTATCTTGTTGCTTTCTTAATAGTAGTTACTTTAATACTTTATGTCTCTGAATTTTAAGGAGTAATGTGCTAGTAACATGTAGGGCATTTAATTAAGGGGCTTTTTTCTTGAATAGGCTGTCAATTAGATGTGTTTAACAGAAAGTGGGTATTTTTCTGACCATTTGAAATTTTGATGTTTGACAAATTGATACGATTGTACAATCTCAGGATGTGAGACATTTCCACCAGACACTGAAAAAGGCTTGCGATCAGCACAACCCAACATACTATCAAAAGTTCAAGAAATGGTGTGATGACTACTTCTTCATCAAGTTCCGAGGTAAAGTCCGAAAGGTTGTGTTGTCATATGCCTTGGTTTTATTTAGACCCGTAGGGAGTTGAATTAAAGAAACTAAAGAAAATTACATGTATCAAAAACTGTGAAAAACAATATGACTTTAGAGGTAATGCATTTGTGCAGCACTCTTTCCATGTGAAAATGTTCAAAGGCACTTTACACTGATAAGTTTACCCCCAGTAGACCAGAAACATATGTACACATCAAAGCCATCTATGTATGCTGGTACTTATTTTACTAACCCTTAAAGGGTGGAAAGCTGAAAAGACTTTAATGGGAAAGAAGGTCACCCAAATATTGAGCCCTCAACCAGGTTGGGGATCAAACCAGGGACCTCAGGATTGGGAGGCAGAGATCTTATCACTGACTGACAAACTGCTCCACTTGGCTCGACTAGATATTAAAGGGTTAAAAGATGTTTCATAGGTGCTTAGGTTGTTTTTCGTTTCATTTTATTTCATTTCTTTAATTGCCAATTTCTTACAGAAAAGAAATTAAATACATTGTTACATAAACATAAAAAGTGAAAAGAAAATGGCAAGAATTACTGATAGGAAGTGATAGGGCTTTTTAAGACAATCAGTCTTGCTCTTTTATACTTGTCAGCGCTACAGTAGCTGAGCAGTTAGTGTGTTTGACTTGGGTTGTGAGTTTGAGCCCTGGTCAGACTTCTGTGATGTATCCTTGAGCAAGACACTTTACTTGACTTTGTTTCAGTCGACTCAGCTGCATAAATGAGTACCAGTTTAGTTGGGGGCTAAGCTGCAATAGATTAGTGTCCTGTCCAGGGGGAGTCAAAGATTCTCATCTGCTTAGCACTACGGAAACCAGAGATAAGCACCGGACCCATGAGCCACTTAGGCTCCTGAAAGAATTTTGCTTTAGCTTCTTTGATAC
>JAOBRD020087687.1:0-10314 GCA_027575215.2 Hydrozoanthus sils
TCCAATAAATCCTTAACTAATTCGCCAAGCTCTGAATATAAACACTTCGCAAAGCAATGATCGTTTATTGTGACCTTACTACAGGAGAAGGTTACGAGGACATATTCAGTGCGAGTTCATATAAACACTGACAAACCGCAAGAGAGCTCATTTTTAAATGCTTCAACTGAACGGACTCACACAGTTCGTCTGGTAAGTCTGTGATACAACAAGCTGAAAAGCAGTTTGTCGTTTTCCGGTCAATTTCGCAATCGCAACGCAGGAAGTTATAAAATTCTTTACATTCTTTTTATACCGTTGAAATGGTCTTTTTTCTATCGTCGGCTTCTATAACGCTATTTAAAAATAGATGCACTGCTCAATATCTTTTCAGCAGCAGAAAAAATGATTAAGCAAACAATGTCGTTTTGAAGCTTAAGAATAATTTCGTCTGTTCGCGGTTGGACAGTCCTGAGAAACATTTTTCCGGTAGAACAACATAGCCAATTGCAGCTCAGTATTGACTAGATATCCGGTCCCGTGACCGCTTGTGTGGTGCCTTGCACAACCTACTGACCAAGGTGAATAAATTTTCTGCGAAGTGGGAACGGTTCGGAGGAGAGTTCGCGAACTTTGTAGGTATATTCTCGACATCTCCTGCAATTTATAATTTTGTCAGTTTTGTAGTTCAGCCAGTGGTATTATGTTGTGTGCATCGCTTTCCACACCTTACTACAGGACGGGAAGAAGAAAGCCAGCAAAACGAATTTATTGCTGCGGTTAGCAGTTAGGGAATCGAATGTTGTGGAGTTGAGGTGTTAAAGGTCTTTTTCGATCCGTTCTTAAAGAGGCTATTTGAAGTGTGTGTTTTCTTAGTTAGTTACTCATTGACGAGACTCGACTTGCATGTTGTTCGTTAATTGCGATTTGGCACTGAATCTGAGAGGTGTAATTTTAAAGAGAGTTGTTTTGGCCGTTGACGTTTCTAACTTGTTTGCATAAGACTGTGCAGTCACGGACATTGGATCGATCTCTCTTTGTTGTTGATCTAGAATTTGTTTCTGAGCGCGGTGAAACATGTCAAGACAATCCTTTTCCTGCCCGTTTTTTATTGTCAAGTTTCGACTTTGGGTTTTTATACCTTGTTTTTAATGGAAACTCTAGTGACTAACATTATGAGAATAATGAGTAATGATGCGACTAGGTTCATTCTATTCTGTAAGTGTAAGGAAGATTGTTGTAATTTGTCCTTAGAGTTAGACTAGACGTTCATAAGTGTTATGATATAACTGCTATACACGGTTCCTAAAATATTCCGGATTGTTCGTATTTTTGTGTTTACGTATGTGTTCGAGCCTGTCTTTAAATTAGCATCGATTATATACATGCAAAACCTGCCCCTACAACGCTCAAGACAACTATTATTTTGGCATTAGGTTTTCTTAAAATACATACAGCTGTCGCTAGTTCTCTTTGTATATGAGAGTATATTGAAATACTCGGGAGCCATTTTGTACGAGTATACCTTAAATAAACACGCAATACAAAATCATCTCCACAAAACAATGCTTTCTTCACGCAACGCAAAGCTCGACATGTACATGTTCTTCGCCACCTTGTTCTTGAATTTTTGGATTTTTCCCTTTGTTCTTGAACTTATTCGTATATATATATATATATGTGAAGGATCTTATACAAATAGAATGTAGACTTATACAAATGAGTCGTTTATTTAAATTGGCAGACAACACAGTTCAGTTGTATTGTATTCATACTTCAATTTGAATTTGTGAAGGAAGATGTGGTTCACATCGTTTAATTTTGATAATCATTAATCTTTTGAAAGCTGCTGTTTGTTAAAGTTTTAAAAGAAAGCATTCGAACTGTTAAGCTGGTCATGAAGTAGAAGGTTTAAAAACTTATCATACAAACACTATGATTTTCTGGAAAAGCTGTCGAACTTTTTTGCCCAAGCAATAAGTTAACACAAGTCTTTTAAAATAAGGCTGGTGATGAATTATTAATGAAGATAAGCATGCATGCAGCTGTATGATAATTTTGTGTATCATAGGTTTATAGCTTCAGAGGCAAAGCTCGAATGTTCTGGCTGAGTTTTCCTGACTTTATAAATTGTTTTGAAACCCTATTAAATCTTTGATTGTATGCATGAAAAAGCAGTTGAGCTATTTGTAATAATTGTTCATGACAAATTTAGCCCAGCAAACTCTGATGAATTCAAGTATAATTGCAGCACTTTAATATTGTGTTGCTGAAAAGACAAAATCCAAAAGTACGGCATATGCATGCATGCGTAAAGTAAATTTCTTGCATCCCCTAATTCAGTTGAATCTGGAAATTATTTGATATATATCTACATAATATGAATTATGTTTGATTTATACATATAAAGTGCTCTTGTTAAAAAATCACTTCTAACAACCAAAATACATAAGAATTTTCCAAAATTGGTCATTGGTTTGACATTCAGAATTGACACACATGACCATCTGCAGCAGAAGCGAAATATTATTGGGGGGCACAGTGGAAATTTTAATAGTTTGTTATAAGATCTGAAATTCCTATTCAAAAGTTATTGTGGTTAACCAAAAAGTTAATGGGGGGGCCAGTTTTCCCCCGTGATGAACTAGTTCAAGGTAGCTTGTGTAGCAAGCATTTCTGTTGGGTTTGGCAAGATTTTCTTTTTTGGCTGTGTAAAAATTGGGGCAAGAGCAAAAATATTAAAAGGAGGCCCCACAGGTAAAAAGAATTACCAATCAGAATTCCAGTCTATGCCCACTAAAACTTTGGTATCTTCTGAATGTAATATATATAATATGTTTTATCTCCAACTTGTAGCCTAGCGTCATTGTAATTCAAGAGCCAGCTAGTGCAAAAATAGTGTAAGTGACTTTGTACGAAACTTTAAATTCTGTCAATGATTCTGGAGAGATAAAAGGGGTAATGTAGGGAGAATTGAGAACTTCATCAAAAGTCACTTACTTTGTTTTTATCTCAACCCTTCACTTTTAGTGTATTAACTTTCTCATAACCATCAATATGTAAATATTAATAAATGTTGCTTATTTAATTATTCTCTCAGCCAGTGAAAAGGTTGCTTGTGAATCAGTGGAGTCAGTGTAAAGTGCACCATGTCTAAAGCACCGTATGATAGAATGCCAGAGGGCCAAATGGCTCCCGGCCAATACCCTCCACCCGGTCAGCCAACAATGGGCCAGCCACAGCCAATGGGTTATGGCCAACAGCCTCAACCTGGCTTTACAACCACTAACACTACTGTTGTTGTCCAACAACCCTCAGCTGTTGTCCTACAGCAAGGAATGCGTGATTGGAACAGTGGTCTGTGTGCATGCTTTGATGACATCGGATCATGTGAGTTACAAAGACAGCTTACAAACAAAGTATAATTAAATATAAGAATTTAGTGTGTGTCACATCAAAATCAATTTTGTTGTCATTTTGTTAAATAAACACCTTGTTCTTTATTACCTTTTTTTTCTCTTTTATATTTCACATAACTTTAGCATTGATTATTTTGATGCTTTTAACTACCTGCATGAGCACAATTGGGTGTCATGGATATAAATTAAAAGCCATAATTGTATTGATTTGTTGGAAGTTAGGTTGTTGTTCACTGAACCAAGACAAGATTTAACAATTTAGGGTTTTGACATGCAGGATTTAGTTTGCCGCATGTTGAAACAGTACAAACTATTACTTGATAAAAGTCATTGTGATTAAGATGAGGGGGGGGGGGCTAAATCATTTTTGCAATAATTATGTGATTATGTGCTGGCTCTTAGATTGATCACTCACATTATTATGACTTGTATGTACTTGCAATTCCTGGAAAAAAAAGGGGGGGGGGGGGAATGGGGAGGGCATGTTACAAAACATACATGAGCTGGAGTGAGATGTGCTGCCCTTCTGGGGTATATACTTTCATCAGTTTTAAATGGGATTATACAGACCAGATGTTCCCTTTTCTATTTTTTTAACTGATCTACAGGATGTTTGTCTCAATACTTGGAAACAAGTATTTTCTTTAAAATAATTGATTCAAATTGTTGCTCCTTATTTCAAATGATAACTGTGGTATGTACTTATAGCTATTAAAGGCAGTTGCTAACAATTTAAATTAAAAGGTTGTGTCATTTGTGTTTGGTATTAAATTCATTAAAACTAGAAAACTTTTTTCATTAAGCAACCAGCATCTCCCCCCCCCCTTTCCCCTGTTTATTAAAATTGTGCTAAATAAGTGGTGAAAAATTTCTTAAGAATTTTTAAATAAAAAGACGGTCCAGGTAATTGGGGGGGGGGGGGGAGGATGAGAAATTTCTGAAAAAATTAAGATATGGCAATTGCAGAGGTTTAATGATGCTCTTAAAATTAAACAAGACAACAGAGACCAGTAAAGATGGGATAAATATATTAAATTTGAGCAAACTCTTGTTGCCTGTGCTGTAATCCAAACAAAAACAGGGTTGCTAATAATTAAGCCAAGGGAAGGGGGGGGGGTGGAGAAAAAATTGCAAAATTAATAAGCATCCTAGCCATGGGATGTTTAGTATGTGCCTGTTCTTGTTTGATGGTTCATTCTTTGACTGTTCAGAGGCATGTAATGATCAACTCCCAAAGCTGGTAAATTTTATGCATGCAAGACAGGGTATGGCTAAAGTAATAATTAAGCAAGTGTGCCTGACAAGCTTCAAATGAGAGAGCATTTAGGGGTGCTCTTTGATAATGAAAATGCTGATCAAACATGCTCGGGGTCAGTTTAGTAATTATAAATTGCTTGTATTTTTTGGAAAACAACTTACAGGTTTGTTGGGATGGTTCTGTCCTTGTGCCTTGCTGGTTGATGTATCTCAAAGGATGGGAGAAGGATGCTGCTTTGCCTGTTGCTGCCCAGGGTCTTTGACTGGACTGCGTATCAAACTGAGGACTGAACAAAACATTCAGGTTTGATACAAATACTTCATTCTTGTAATGTATATAATTATTTTTTTCCTGCCACAGTTGTTGGGAATTGTGTGACTATTTTTTTTTAAAATGAAATTTAAAAAACAATCTTTTCTTGCAAAGGATCTTGGATCTTCATGTTTATAAGTGTTTTGTTTTCGTGTGTGAATTTTTGAGATTGACTGAGAAGATTATTTGAAATTAAATGCAGGCCTGAATTGCAAAAAAGGCAATACACATGGCCTGTTTACGAATTGAGAAAGAGTCATACAACAGTTTTGTGTATACATACTTTTTTTCTGGTTTTATTTAATCTTGCCTCAGTTTGTCAGACTCCCTTCATTTTCCTGTAGATCGTTCTTCTGCCCTGCCATCCTTGATCCCAACCCCTTCCTAGCCTGTGGTTCTTCTTCTCCCCAGCTGTAATGTGGCTGGTCAGTCACTATAGGTTGTGGTGGACAGTGATAAAGATATGGTTAAGTTGCAGTCAGCTAGTTTGCAGAGGTTGGCGAAGGGCGGGTTTGAGAAAAGGCTGCATTTATAAGTTCCATTGCAGCCTTACGTACCATGCATAGGTGCTGTGAATTTTCAGCATTTGACTTGTAGTTTTTCAATACCATGCATTTTGACTTGTAGTTTTTAATATTGTGCATTTTACCAGCTTATACGTGGAGATCGTCTTTCACTTATTAAATTAGGAACCTGGAGGGGTTAGATAAATTGGTGAATCTTTTGTTTGCTATATTGAAGTCGATAAGCTTTTATTGAAATGCATAATTATATCCTTTTTTGAACAACCTGTTTGGACAGCTATTTGTAACTCGATCTCAGCCCGCATTTACAATAATTTAATTCATTTTTCTTACTTACCAACTAACTCTCCTTCCCATCTTTCTTATATCTGTCATCGCTTTTCTTTCTCTATCCGGATCCTTTTCGTTTTGATGTTGATATTTTGAGCAATCAAACCCTATTAACGTTATATTTCCACAGGGAACCCTGATGGACGACTACTGTGTGACCCAGTTCTGCGGTGCTTGTGCATTGTGCCAACTATCACGTGAGCTCAGGTCTCTTGGCAGATAGATACTCAACTACACACGAAAGAGCCGTAATGCTGCTACCCAGGTTTTGAAACATGTTATCAGTTATCTGCCATTGTAGTGAGAGTAAGCACGTTTTTAACGCTAAATAATTAGACTTTGTTAGAGAATTATTGGTCAAGAAACTAGGAAGAATTTTGTATTGAAAACACGCAGAAAGTTGTTTTACTTTTAGGAAAATAAAACATAGCCACTGCGGTCATATCAGACAAATATTAAATACTCACTGCGATTTGTAACCACGAGCCAGAAACATATTTTTTAGTCTTTTGTCTTCGATGGAAAAAGTTGAATGAAGCGAGACTTCTTTTGTAGTTTTAAGTTTAAGGCTCACCCAGCAAGCGCCGCTTTTGACTTGTAACCAAACGTATATCGATGGAAATAAACTTGAAGAACTTTTCCATTTTGTTGTCATATTTCTGTCCAGTAATTTTGTCGTAGCCGTAGAAAACTAGAAAATTAAGTAAGAAACCATATCAGTAAGTCAAGCACAGTACACGCTTTTTTTTTTTTATAAGAACGAGGCTCAGATTGGCGAAAATTTAAGAACAATTCAAGAACAAGCTGAGGCTCGGGCTCGATGGCTAATTGTTTTTAAAGTTCGCTGAGCTTTCGATCTTCGACTGAACAATACAGAATGAATAAGTAATGCTTCGCAGTTTATAATGATTAGAAATCGTCTCGGGGAAAATAACTCGGCGAATTCGTTTTTTAACAAATGTATTGCAACACCTGTTTGGCTTGGTTTTTCTTCTTAAAAACATTTAGAAATAAGAACAATTTAAGAACAATTTGAGGCTCAACTCGCCAAAAAATTAAGAACAATGAGCCTCGGCCAAATTTACTGGCTCTTAAAAAAAAAGCGTGTAATATGAAACTGCTTACTCCAAAATGGGAGTTAAACATTCTTTGTCAGGAGAGTCGATATCAATTTAACGAAAACGTCTGGGTTCCGCGCCAACATTGTCGTCAAACACACCTTGGTACTCGCTTGTCTTTCTCATATTCGCTGTTACATCATCGCTAAATGAAATAACAACGCGGAGTAGGTGAAGTACCAACACTTTGATCAATAATGAAACAAAATTCAAAGCCAAATGAAAGAAACCGACTCGCCCTAAGAGAAGGTACGTTTTTTGTTGGGGGGGAAGGCAGTGAGGAATTCTGGTATTTTTTCCAAAAAAAGTGTTGAGCCTCCCCTGCGTTTTAATTTAAAAAAAAACTTCTGACCCCCCATCTTTAGATGGCATTTAACCAATCACAGAACGTCCTGTGACTCACCATGACAACGTTGGGCTTAGCGAGAACAGTCAATTAGTTTCGCAGGAAATTTGAATCTAAAAATAAATCAAAACGAGTAAACGCCGTCGTATAACATAATACAGAGAACACTCCTAGTAATGGACTCCTGAGAAAACTCGATATATATTTCGTTGTGAACGCAAACTGTTTGAATATAATTTTATATGTATCTCGATTGTGAGATTGTGCGTGCGAGCTGAAACACGATAATGTGAACTTTCAATGTGGGGTATCTACGTTTTATAGCTGAAGTTTGAGTATGGACTGTAAAAAAAGTTAATATGTAAGAAAAATGGAAAGTAAAATCACAAAAATCTTCATTAAAAAATTCTGTGAAAAGGTGTGTGACCCTCCCCTTGAATAGCTTTACAAAGAACTATGACCCTCCCCTTTTGATGCTCACTTTCAATGATGAGCCTCCCCTCTGAGGCTCCAGCCCTTCCCCCCCCCCCCTCAAAAAAAAACGTACCTTCCCTAAATGAAACAACACTTCAACGCTAACTGAAATAAACAATGAAGCTTAATCCCTATTCGCAATCTCAACACTGCTTACATTTACTCATTGTTCTGTCAGTCTCAATATTGACTATCACCTCGTCTATGATTAACTTTAATGCTCGGTTTGTCTCGAGTAATGACGTCATAAATCACGTGATTGTTTTACAATTTTTTTTTCTGGTCACCATGCACCAGTAGCCTACTCAAGATGAGTTGCCAGGTCGATTTAATTATATAAAATAAAGACATTGCAAATCATGTGATTTTTTGAAAAGAGAAACATTGAGAATTTATGTTATTCGGAAATCATTTGCGGTGTACAAGTCTCACACCATTTTAGAACTAACTTGAATTTTTTAAAATTTTAAAGATTAAATAAGTCATTTTGTGCAACTTCATTCCCAGGGCGCCTCAAACGGATGTAAAGGCGCCCTGAGAACGAGGTTTTATTTTGTGAAAACGATGTCATTGCCAAAGGCATTATAAGGGGTATAGTACCACGTGACTTTAAAATACTGAGACATATAAACTGTAATGCAAGAACCATGTACGAAATACCTTAGTTTGTCGGTCTTTCCACTGACATGTTTAATATCTCGCAGTATTCAGCCATGCATTTTCATTTTTTCTTTTTTTTTTTAAAAATACTGCCTGGCCTTTTTGTTATTTTACGAGATTTAAACGCTGAAAAAATACTCCCAAAAAACTTCCAATAAAGGCGTGAAAAAGTACGACCCTAAAAATATCTCATGTGCAGCATAGCATCGGTTTTGAAAAAGGTAGGGAAAGCTGCAAAATAACACTCCTTTTGTACGTTTTTGTTTCCCCGAAAAATATTTTTTTCTAAAAGTAAAATAATCTTGATTTTTCTGAGAAAACCCCTAGGAAATACCAAATTTCAGATTTTGACCTCTGAAAAATAAGATGAGCTTCGAGTGGCCTCCCCCTCCGATTTTCTAGCCCAGATGACATTCCCTAATTATCAAGTACTACGTCTTCTTTCGTCATGGCAGTCCAGCTTTGGGACATGCGCATTAGCTTCTTCTAGTTCTTATTTCCTTTACTTCCGCGTGAGACCGGAAGCATTTGGTTAATTGTACAGAGTCGGATATTTGGTATGTGTGAGTATTGCATGTGTTTATACGTCTACGATTAGACAAATAGTACTTACAAAGTTTCGACGTTAACGTTAATCAATAATTAGTTCTCTGTCTTTACAACGACTGTTGAAGCAGAAACGTTTTGTGGGCTGTAAAAAGCGATTACTATTTCTTGTTCTTTCTCTCAGGTCGCGTATCAGTATTGCCCATTTGGGCTCTGTCATTAGAAACTTAGAGAAATCAGTCATATATATCATCAATTGTGTATCGCAAAATCGTTTTGCCCCAAGCTTTCCTAATCTCGGTAGCCTTGAAATTGCTTCCAGAAACTTTCTAAACGGTAGTGTTGAAAAGTTACGTTTACGCAAATCTGTGTTTAGGTAAACGCGTTTACGCCTTGGAACCCATAGGCTTCCCGATCAATTTGTGAACAGAATTTGCATTCTTCCCAAACTACTTGCCCTTGTTCAACTTTGTATATAAAACTGTCCTTAAAGGGTCATTTGCTAAAGCTTTTTTGAGACACACTCGCACCATGTGCCATGGCTGAAGGGAAAACGTCAAAGGTTAACCGGTTCGCTCACGCGACATGCGAGTGCGTGGGATAAAGAGCATGGAAACCATATCGCACGTTACTGGTTTTACGGAAAAACCAGACCGTCATGCAAGTTTATATTGACAGAATAAGAACTTTTAAAAATCAATTGTAAACACAAAACTGTTTCTCGTAGACTCTACCTATACATTTTTTTAAATATAATTTTTATTACCAATTCTTTGTTTTTGGCTATTGATATTTCGTTTGACCGGGGTAACGAGATATCGTTACCGTAAAATGAGTTTTCGGTAACGCGGCGGTAACGCTCGTTTCGTTACCGCAATTTTGGTCAGCCTGTTCTTCTTGCAACCCTGCGAAAATGAAGACTTTATCCGGCGAGATGAATAAGCATAGAACTCTTCATTGTTTTAAAATATAATGTATCGTGTATGTCAGGCCAAATACTTAAGATTCATTCATTTTAGTTTGTGAGTTCTGAACGTGGTCGGTTTTGGTCGGCCTTGAAAGGGAGCCAATATGGCGGCTCAAAGCACTTCTTGTCGACCTTCCTTCCAGCTTGCCATAGCCTTTCACCGAAAACCATTAATACTATTTTAAAGAACCATCTTTGTACTTATATTCTATGTCAAGCATTTCTCTGAAATAGAAAGTTTTGGTCCTGAACGAGCGAAAAGTTGTGGTGTACTTCCACGTCACTTTTGAGACACAACATGATCTAGTGCAAATCGAAAGTTCGATATCTCCCATGTTATGTCAATTGACAGTTTACTATTTATACTGAGTGAAGATCTTT
>JAOBRD020087791.1:0-10314 GCA_027575215.2 Hydrozoanthus sils
ACCCGCACTTAAATATCTGTAAGTGCGACAATCGTATAGCTTTAATTGTATCAGAGCGGGGATTTTCATTGGTGTTAGTTCTGGTAGTCCCTGCTAAGACCTGACTGTAATTTCTGTCGGGAGAGTAGCTGATTTCTCAAACTACAATCTAAACATTCGCTAACAGCCATGGTCAGAGCAGGGAACGCACGTTACAATTCTAGCAAATCTAGTTACAAAAGCCAGCGAAGACAAAGATGCATCTTAACTTATTACATTACAAACAAAGATCCACGTTTAAAGAAAAATGAACGTTGGTTAGCTATTGACAAGTGTTGAACCGCACGAAAGAGACCGCTTTTGCAACATCGCAATATGTTGTTAAACGCGTAACAATATTTTAAAACGCACATTGTTAGTTGAACCAAACATGTTTGAAATATATTTGATCTCTGTAGTATTCGCCTGCTTGTACCGGAAGCCTGGATAAGCGTGATCTGCTGGATAAAAGCTAATTGTCGTCACTAAAAAATCAAAGATTGTTTGACTCTTTGTTGATTTCTTGATCCCTCGTTGTTAAGTGAGTGGACAACTCCTAAAGCAATGGGTAAAATGGTGTCAAACAACGCGAACTTTCATTATAGTTTTACTGAAAACAGAAAGCACTTATCCGGCGGATAGCTTATCCAGGCATTGTACAACCGGGCCCTGGTGTTTATCTGATGTTTAAAAAAAGTTTCTAATTTTGTCATCTAAAATCCAAGGTTAAACAATAAATATAATACTGATGGTTTCATATTAATTTTTTTTGAATAAGTCAAAACTAGAACTAGCATTGTTTTTAATCTAGCACAGTTTTAAGCCATTGATTTTGAACTTTAATACTGTATTACCCTGAAGCCAGCGTATAGGTGTTGTCCTCAGGGCCGTAACGGGGAGAGAAAAATATAAGAGAACGTAAGAGAAAAAAGTTAACGTAAAAAATTTTTATGTTCTTTTGAATGCGCCCCCCCCCCCCCAACTCTCCCCAAATTCGAACCCAGACTACGGCCCTGTTCCTTTATTGTCTTCTCTCTCTTTTGCAGATCCCTGTTTGACAATCTGCTGGAGAAACTATCACAGACCATGTTTGATGGATTGGTGAAAGTTGAAGAATTGTAAGCCAAACTTCAAACTCTCTTTCTTAGGTGTTGGAAAATAGCCTTGCACTAGCCAGTTGAATAGTGCATGAAAGTTGTAGTAGTTCGAAGTTTCAATTAAGGAAGACGTTCTGTCTTGCATGTTGGTGGGTAGTGAGAGAGTTGAAATGAATTGTTGAATGAGACGGATATTTAGTACAATCACTACAGTCACCAAGCCTTCCCTTCTGACCAGACACAAAGGCAGCTTTGGCTTGAAGACGGTTCGTCTAAAAACCTCAAAATTCAAATTTCCTCTAAGACTACCAATTCCCCCCCCCCCCTAAAACTTAACTTTAGATACCAGTCCTGGTTACCAGGCTAGCCCGAGTGGTAGCAACCAGCCCAGTGTTTGATCCTGACTTCAGAAATATGTTCTAAGAATTGATAACAGTTACTGAATATTTTTAAAAGGAAACTTTGGATTTTTATGTATTTTTGCAGGTATCTTCAAAGAAACACTATTGAGGAGATTCAGCCGTGGACGTTTGTGCCTTGTAAGGGACTGAAAAGACTGTGAGTATGAACTGACAGCTGAACTCACTCAGGGCTGGGGGGAGAGAAGCAATTCCCCCTTATGGTATGGTAGCTCTAGGCACTCGTTGTTTTCTTAGGAGTCAATATTTGCAATTTGGTATCTTTTAAGAGTTTTCAGAGAAAAATCAAGGTTATTTGAGAAAAATGGTATTTTGGGGAACGCGCATATTTATTCTGCCCTTTCTCCTGCCTTTTATCAAAACTGATGCTATTGGATGTTTTTAATTTAAAGGTCAAACTTTTTCATGCCTACTTTTTTTTCCTAGGGTATTTTTTTCTCATGTCCTGAAAAGTACCCCAAACCTTTTACCCCGGAGTACTTTTTTTGTAAATTAATTAAGATTTTTATCCGTTCCTTTCTTTTTTTTCCCTTTTCATTCATTTTTCAAATTTTTTTCTATTCTAGCCACAAGTCGTAACTCGAGCTCTCTTTTTTTACAGGTATCTACAAGGTAACCTGCTTAAGCATATTCACCAAAACATGTTTGCTGAGGTGCCTTCGTTACAAAACCTGTGAGTAGAATTTGTTCTTTGAGAAAAGTCCTGTTTCAGTGGCAACAGCCCCTGAAACTCGTGTAACAAATCCTTTAATCGTCAGCACTGAGTTTGTAATAAGTAACCCTCCTCCGATATTAAGTAAGCCCCCCTAACCCCCCCCCCTTCCCCCGTCCCTCAGCTCTCTTACCCCCATCTCGAAGGCCGGTAATTATTAGAGAGCCAAGAGATTTGTAGGACTTTATGATATCTCTATGCTTGACGAAAACGTTGAAATCACATAGCGTGAAAAGAGTCTGTACTAATTTTATTTCTTGAATCATGTTTTTTGAAGTCAGTTTATTTGTGTTTCTATTAGTGCAGAGATAAACAAGGATTTATGTTTCTTTTCATGTAGTACCTTTTCTTTCCCTTGGACCATGAACTTGTCCCACACTTTGCCAACGAAAAAAGTATACTTACACCTTTGACCCCCTCCCTCCCTCCCAACGTACGTTTTGTACACTGGTAAAATGATGCGAAAAATGGACGCCCCCCTTAACCACTGATTTCTTTTCTCTTTACTTCCAGTAACTTGGGCTCTAATGAGATCGAATATGCGGAGGACGGTTCTTTTAAGGCTCTTCGCAACCTCCGCGCCCTGTAAGTACAAGCTCGAAGCAGAGTCCCGGCCATACATTTTACCACAATGTCTTTGCGAGCCTAACATGCAGCACTAAAAGAGGCTCAGTGAAGGCCAAAGTCGGTGAAACTCTTTCTGTTACTCTTAAGCAACACTGTGTGTGTCGATTTTGAGGTTTAATAGATTCTCTGTTTGCATCTTATGGGCGATTTTGAACGTCTACACGCTGGGAATTGTGGGTAAATGTACGCCAACTTCTTTGGAATGATCAACTGCTCATGTCGTCTTCGTCAAGACATGATACGATTTTTGAATCTCCACGTTTTAAAAAGTTGGAAAATTGAGTCATGAACTTTTATAACTAAGAGCTTCAAAACATTATCAGATCTTCCTGTTTGTAAAATTAAGTTCGGACGCGTATGAAATATCTTGTATTCAGTATTATTATTATTAGTATTACTGTTATGATGTTTTTTATGCAGATACATGGAAAACAATCGCATTGGAATATTAACCGGGAAGACACTTTTTGGACTCCATATGCTTGGAGACTTGTGAGTTTCAATCACTTGTGTACAGTGTAATAACATTTAAACAAGAAAGACTTCTAAACAGGTCCATATAACTCTTATTATTAATGCTTATTATTTTCACTACCTTTGTGTATACCTTTATTATGACATCCTTGTTATTTCCTCCATTAACAACAACGTACACCATTAACTTTCTTCATAATATTTCCGTATCTTCGTAAATATTTTCCTCCTTTTTGCTCATTTCGATAAGTCGTATCCTGCTTTTTTCTACTCTATCAATGTGTTGATGCATATCTTGTTTTGTTATATAGATACTAATGAAATATCATGATTTTTTCTTTTTCTAAAAAATTATATCCTCATCGGGCACAGTGAAAATGCTATCTTTATCTTTCACGTCTAAGGATATTAGTGTCGCCATGGTTACAAACATGATTAACCAATTACAAGAGACCGCGCGGCTGGTATAAAATAAGCAGAATTTGCTCACTCGTGAGAGATACTTTTGGACAACTTTCGAAGTTAATTTTCATATCCCCGCACGGCCATGCAATATTCTCTATATCTCGTTAATTACCCCAGTTCCATATATCTCCTTACAAAGTCACGATCTCATGCGGCTACTGGTAAATATTAATCATAGATTGTTTGGTTTTACCCCTAGGCAGCTGTATTCTAACAAGATCTCCTATGTACACAAAGGTGCCTTTGATCACTTGCTGAACATAAACCGAATGTAAGCATTTGACCAGAAAACTATTCTTTCTTTTTCTATTTTATAAATGAATTGCGGTGTGCTGTTCTATATCATTGACTTAAAAATTGTTTTCTTTATTTTTATTATTATTGTTTTTTATTATTGATTATTGTTATTTTTCATTATTATTACTAATATTATTATTGATGGTAATAATATTATTATTGTTATTATTATCATTATTACTATTCTTATTAACATCATTTGTAATTTTGTGCTGATTTAAACATTTTCAATTCAAAATGCGTTCTGGCTGCCCGGCTAATACAACCCTTTATTGTTACTCCGGTGGGTCAGCACCTTGTTTCGTAATTTCAAATACTTGTAATAAGCTAAAATTTTGCGGTACGTTAAATGAGTGAAATAAATGGTTGTTGTTGTTGTTTATCGAGAATGAATCAGTTCAACGCACCTGAACAAGAACAATTTATACACAAGTACAGTGATAGTTAAAAGGTTGGATGTTGTGTGTCGCAAGCGTTTTATTGTTGATATAATTGCTAAGCTTCCATGGATAGTTTATAGTACCTTTCTATTTACAGTCGACGGCGCAGTGGCCGAGCGGTTAGCGTGTTTGACTCGTATTCCTAGGGTGGCGAGTTCAGTCGAGTTCCGGCCAGACCACTGTGTTGTGTCCTTGAACAAGACACTTTACCTGACTTTGTTCCAGCCGACTCAGCTGAATAAATGAGTACTAGTTTTTGCTGGGGGCTAACCCCTGCAATGGACTAGTGTCCCATCCAGGGGGAGTCAAATACTCTCATCCTCTTAACACTACAGAAATCAGAGATAAGCGCCGGCCCGACGAGCCACTTAGGCTCGAGAAAAAATTTAGTTCTATTCACAGCAAGAACATACTCTTGTTCTACAATGTAAAGAACTTACAATACAACCTTTTATAGCGTTAAATGTTTACTAAGGCCATATTTACATGATAGCGGATCGAAATTAACTCTGGAGCAAAAATTTCGATCCGGTGCGAGAACTGGGATGAGTTTGATACCGGATCAAGCCATTCCGGTATGAAAACTTTTGAAGTACTATATAAACAAGTGCAGCGATTTGTATGGAACCGGGGTGAACTCGTACCGGATCGATTCTCGATCCGGTATCACGTAAACAGCGACTAACATAAGTATTAACAAATTGACCTCAGCTTTAGTGACTAAGTATCTTAAATGTATCTTGTAACTCTTAGGACGTGGAATATACCCGAGCCGTTCCTGGCATCCAATCCGAAACTCAGGGAAAAACCATCTAACCCCCTATACTGTGACTGCAACACACGGTGGTTGAGAAAATGGCTGATTAGAAAAGGAGATGTCAAGATGACTTGTGCTCAACCAGCTAAGCTCAAAGGCACCTTACTCAGTAACGTTACTGAGGCTGACCTGAAATGTGGTAAAATATTCAGCATGTGTTTACCTAACGTACATATTTGCACATTTACTTTATATTATCGCAGTTAGGATGGACATTGGTTTAACCCTATTCAAGGGGAGAGGGGAGGGGGTGGGGGTTTGCTGGCACTTCAACTTTTAAAAAAACGCTTTAACTATTACACAATTTTATGAAACACCATGGGTACAGAGTGTGTGAACAGGAGTGTAAGAGCAGAGGGTAAGCGTAGAGATGAGAGTAAGGTTAGGATTGTGAGTAGGAGTAAGGGCAGAAGTACGCAGCAAGAGTATGAGGAGAAGTGTGAGACGAAGAATGGTGAAAGAACGAATATATAAGCCTGAGAAGGCGAGCAGGTAGGAATAGGGTTGGAAGTACGATTAGCGGTACGATTGGGAAATGGATAGGAGTACGTAGTAGGACTCTGAGTAGGAAAATGAGTACAAGCAAAGACAGGAACTTGAATAACAGAAGTACGAGTATGGATATGAGTAAAGTTATGAGTAGGGGCAGGGCAAGTTTGAGTAGACATTGAAAGTCCAAGTTCGAGTATAAGTAGTAGTAATAACTTTTACACAAGAAAAAGTTTTCCTGCCACCACAAAGTTTATAGTCAAAATTAAATTACCGAGAGATGTAGAAAATTCTTTAATAAAAATGTTATCCATAAAAGACGATTAACCAAAGAGCTTACTAAACAGTGACTTACTTATTTGCGTTTTCGTAGAACCAATGAAAGTTGTCGTTGAGCCGAGTA
This sequence comes from Hydrozoanthus sils, assembly GCA_027575215.2. Taxonomy (NCBI): domain Eukaryota; kingdom Metazoa; phylum Cnidaria; class Anthozoa; order Zoantharia; family Hydrozoanthidae; genus Hydrozoanthus; species Hydrozoanthus sils. Next base: position 6,259 of record JAOBRD020087791.1, read on the forward strand.
GTCTGCTGATTCAGAAAAGAAACGACGCAATTTTCCATTGTAAGATTCATCCTGGAGCTGAATTCACATGGATGAAAAATGGCTCGAGGCTTGTTCTGGACGAGTACCACATTGCTGGGCCTCTGGGTACGCTGAAAATCATTGGTACAACTTTCAGTGACGCGGCCAATTATGTATGCATGGCTCAGAACGAAGCTGGCTTCGTAGGCGGCACAGCAACGCTTGCTATAGGAGGTATAGAGTTCTTCTTTCATATGAAGTTTATCTTCAAGTACGAAAAGGAGAAAGAAATCTTTTTTTCAACGAGGAGATAAAGTTCGTATGTTCGCGACAAGGCGTAATTTTATTTTTATATATTTAGGATATGAGCCTTTGTTTGCAACGAAATAAGCGGAAAAACAAAGAAAAGACGCAAGCGATGTCTTCGGTGATGAGGATATGGCAAAATACGTCACTCGTATCTCGGATGCAGTAAAACACTCATATCTATATAATAAATCGAGGATATTACACGGTGGAGCGAACATATGAAGTTTGTCTTTGAGTGGAAAAAGAGATTTCACGATTGGGCGTAGCGTGTTTATTTGCGCCGAAATGAGCGGGAAAAACAAGAAATGTCACTCGTATCCCGGATGTAGTTTTGTATGAAATCTACGAGTGGCGTTTTTTTATAGTAAAACAATCATATCAATACAAAAAATATTGGCTTTTCCTTCTCATGATCTATGCTTTGGTTTGTATAGTTTCTTATAAGTTACTATGAACTGATTAGTTTTACCTAATCTCCCTTCTAACTCTTGATTTTAAGAAAACGAAAGTGAAAACATGAGCAACAGGCAGCAACAGTCACCTTGACAATGAAAGCAATAATTAGAGTAATATTGATACTGAAACTGAAATTGATATTGTTTAACTAGGGATGTTGATACTCATATTGATAATGATACTGATAGCGATACTGATAATTATAGTAGTTATAATATTAATCGTTTTTTTTAAACTGTTGTAGTTGACTAAAAGCATAAAAAAAATAAATACTACTATTCACATGCTATGATATCATTACTATCTATATACAAATCAACGCGCTTATTCTGAGAAAGTATCTGAACACGAAAAAACTCCCTTGTTCTTTTCAAACAACAGTTCCTCCTGTCCCTGAAGAAGTGGACTCTTTTCTCTCTAGTTGTTTGGCTTAACTAAAAACAGTCTTGGTGTTATCGAAACCTTTCTTGTATGGAAATTTACTTTAATATGTAGCAGCAACAGGTTGACAATATTAAGCAAGCAAAACGATGTTTCTTTGTGCCATTTGATAGAGCGGCCAAGGATAGTTGTTCAACCTAGGTTACAAGAAATCAGAAGACCTCTGCGGCCGGCTGTGTTTAACTGCCAAGCTAAAGGAATTCCCCAACCCACAATCACCTGGAAGAAAGGCAACAAAGTGATTGGTAATAATGAAGTTGGAAACAAGCATGTTTACAGCGGGAGGCGTTTTCATGTCACCACGGAGGGGTCCCTGTTGATATTTGACCCCCGTGCTGATGATGAGGATGTTTACGAATGCATTGCCAAAAACGCCATCGGAAGCACTCTGCACAGGACAAACCTGTATGTCGATCTGAGTAAGTAATATGGCTACTTTGTATTAGACACACACATAGTGACTTTTACCCTGCATTGTAATAGCGGAGGGGTTGGTGCAGTGGTAGGACCTCTGCCTCCCAATCTGTAGATCACCAGTTTAAGGGATGAATATTTTGGTGACTTGATTTCCAGTTTGAAGATATACTTAAAGTCCCTATCAAGCTTGATTTTTTACTTTTTGGATTAAAACTGTTTTCATCTGTGAACTTAAAATTCGAATAACCAAAGAAAATTTTCTTGTCTAAGTATGCTTTTTAATCAAAAAAAGATTGGAATGTCAATTTCGACCAAGCAGGCCAGGGACTGGTAACCTGTGACGTAGCAGCAGTGAGTTATGTGGTTTTTTTTGTTTAAAAAAATTTATTTCTGTTTAAAAATGTCATAAATTTTTTTTTATTAAAAACAATTACAAGGGAATAATTCATTGATTAAAATTATAACAATGTGACTATTGTAGCCAGAATTCAACCAATTAGATTTTTTGAGATAAGAAAGATCGTCTCTGCTTCATGCCTCGTGCTACGTCATATGCCTCCTGCCACGTCATCATTGCACGCTTCAAGTCTAAAAACTGTAACAGGAACGGCGAGAAAATTACTGTTGTTAAAGGGTTCTACTTTTCATCTGGAGTTTAAAAAATAAGGTTTTTAGGGACTTTAACAAAATTTCTCGATTTTTATTGGCTGAGAGCAGTGCTGTTTTTCGTAAAGACAGTACAAGAAGACTTAATTCAATGTAAAAAGGTTAATTCAGTACAATTTACTCTACGACAACGACTACGACTACATTGCGACTACCACTACGGTAACGGCCTTTCTCGTCCAATTTTGAAATAGTTTGCACTCATGTGTTTTCAAAAAGCATCAACGGGCTCATGTAAATATTGATACTTTTTGAAAAAACCTACTCAGGCAAATTATTTCCAAATTGAACTCGTAGTCGTGTGATTACTTATACAAAGTCCACTTAGACCTGTCGGTAAATTAAGTACCAGGATACATGGATCATTTTAAAGCGGGCTGCCAGAGGCGCTTTTATATGCATTCAATCTGATTGGGTTAAACTGATTGTTAGAAATCACCTTCAAGCATTCACGAGGAAAAGGCATTATATAACCGAACTACTTTACTTTACTTCATGAATTACCACTAAAGCGATATGGCATGCATTGTCTTATCCTCTAGTTTCAATCTTGTAATGTAAAAATCTTTATCATACTTCAAGTCATTTTGAACACAAGCTCTGTTGTTACAACGATACCCAAAGCTTGTGTGCACTTCGACTTAATCAACTTTGTTTTTTAGTGGATTTAGTGGTGACCAAGATTGTTTACAAAATTTCACTTTTTAAAATCTAATGTTTAAAGTGTCTATAACATGAAACATTTTGTTACCTTAGTGAATAGACCTTGCTTAATGAGGAGTAGAGGTGAAAATATTTTATCAAAATCTTGAGATTTTAGCACTAATGTTTTCATTGACAACTGATGACGTCAGTTATTGGATAGGCAAACTTTCTTTTTTTAAAAGGATCTGCTGCCAATCAATAGCCTTTGGATGAATTTAAGCTAATGATGATTTATGTTGAGGCACTCTTGGTTTTTAATTTTTGTCTACAGATTAGATATTGGCAGCTCAGATTTCAAAAGTTTGTCAATTCAACAACTGATGTGATCAGTTGAAGACATTAAATGTTTATATCTTGAGAACCATCAGAGATTTTGACAGAAAAATTTCACCGACGTTGTTCCCCATTCAGAAGGGTCTATCCACCCGCTGACGTTACGAAAAATTGCATGCCATAGGCACTTTAAAATGATAGTTGACCTTATTTTTCAATTTTCAGGTTCTTCATGTAAAACTGGTTGCGGCAAGGGAGGTCAGTGCGTGCCGACTCAATACACCTGCAACTGTTTGGCTGGATACTCAAAGCAAGGCTATTCATGCATCAAAGGTAAACGCCATTACCATGTATCATGCAGGGACCGGTTTCTCAAAACCCCGATTAACTTAACTCTTAACTCTTAACAAAACCTATTGGTTGTCATGGTAATTAACCCTGGGTAAGCACTAATCAGGTTTTGAAGAACCGGGCCCAGGTGGTAAATACCAGAACAGAAGAAAACAAGGGAGGCACGGAGGTGGTTTTCCTCCCCGTTTTGAGTAAAACAGATCGGTTTTTTTTTTGTTTTATTCCGAACTTGTTCAAACTGCATCAAATGTTATTCAAGAATTATCCGATCTAAAATTTTCCCGACAAGAGTATTCTTCGTACACCCACTGAAAACGCTTCCGAAAATCAGACAGTCTTACTCTCATCCAGCAGTCCTCACTCCCTCCCCCGACAGTCTTGCTCTCACCCAGCTGTTTCCACCCCCACCCCCTCACCCCGACAGTCTTACACTCACCC
>JAOBRD020087899.1:0-10313 GCA_027575215.2 Hydrozoanthus sils
GGATCAGTCCCATGGAGGCCGCCATGTTGCATTGACATCTGACGTCACAACGTGAAATTGTCAAAAGAATCAGCTCTATTGCCACGTTCGGACTGTTTTATTGCTTTCGTTTTCGTAAAATTATCCAGTAGAATAAAAAACGTTTTCCTTCGTAAGTAACTTAACAAAAAGCTTACATTTCTTTGATAACAAACTGCAATTTGACTTTGTGATGTCACGGATTAGATTGCGAGCGATCAAAGATGGCGGCTCCCTTAGCGTTCACTTTGCACGTTTTGTAAACTAATTTTAACGATACGGCGATGAGACGCCCTAAAACTACCTTTTCTGGAATCCCAAGCTGATAGTCTTAAAGGGAACTCCAGGGAAGAGAGCAAGTTTGATTCTAATGAATGTTCAAGATTCCAAGCACTAATTTGTTATAATATTTTTTTATTTGTTAATTTATTTTTTGTTATAATATTTTTGGCATTTGAATTGGAGTTGTTTTCTTTCAAAGTAAAGTAAAAATGTAAATGAACCGACGGGTCAGAAAGTTGTCAGCGTAACTTCAAATTATGTCACCGCATCAAATCTGCGTCGCCTCAAGATATTAGGGGGTGGCAGGTCTCAAGATAGATTCCAGTATTTCGGTATGTGCAGCTCAGATTCGAATTATTTAACTAGGAACAATATCCAGCCATATATATCAGTTTGAATCAAACTTTGTTTGACGCGGTTACGTCACAAACGACTGCAAAACCTCGTAACGGGGTTCAGATCTTTACAAGATGGCGTAATTTCAACTTGTTTTTTTCACAAATTTAAACTAAAAAATCTTGGCTGTTCTAGAAGTTGGAGGGTAATAATAATCAAAAACATGACCGAAAATATTAGGTTAACTGAAAAAAATAGCAGTTTACTTTTTCTCAGGAGTTTCTCTATAAACGAATAAGGAAAAAAAATTGGTAATACAAGTTTCTTTAGAGCTAGTAAAACTCGAATACAACCTTGCTGATGATTTCATCCTTTGGCTTCGTCTTTTCGTTATCGTGGAAATCTGTGAGTACCGCACTTCACCAAAAGTGCTTTGCAGTATCGACGTTGTTTAGTGTTTCCTACAAATGTAGCACAAGGTTTTCGGTTTTTTTTTTACATGTATTTCACAACTGCTCCACAATTTTGTAAGATATTCTTTCGAACGTTTTTATGTTTCTTGTGTCAAACTTTTTTGCTGTACCCGGTTCAAGTATTAAGTTTTGTTCTTTTGAAATGACGTTATAGCATGGTGAGAGCGAATTGAATTTGAAAGGAAGAATTGGAGGGGATTCTGGTCTTACAGCCCGTGGATGGCAGGTCTGTGCATTCTTTTATAGTTAAACCCCTTTACTGTTTATGTAAGAGTAGAAAGATAAGTTCTATAAGATAAGACCTATTGGTTCAAAATTTGAATTTTAAAAGGTGAGAATGTGGGAGGACCTAGCCCTTTTATAGTGCAGTCTCTATTCATATTGCTATTCATAATTATTATGGGTTAGACAACCAATTGCACCTCTTACTGCAACCCGTTCCACGTAAGTGTTCTACCCAAGTTTTTCTAGCTCCAATCTAACTACTCGTGTATTCCGGTTCTAATTGTTTATCAATTTGTGTTTCTTGGTTTAGTACGCAAAAGCTCTAGGGAAGTTCATTCAGGATCAAAATAGAGATATAAAGGTAAGTTAAAAAAAAGATAACAATGTTACTTTGCTGTGCCATATCTAAATCCGCGTCCAGATTTCACAGAATTGTGAGTTTAATAGATACGAGGGCAGCAACATAGGCATCGACGGCTTACAGAAAACACATTTCTTGCTTACTCTTTTCGATCATGTCTGGCTAGTTTGCTTTCTCTTCTGTCTGAGCGACGCTTTATGAAGAGGAAAATATTAAAAATATTTGCAGGGCTCGCACATGCCTTGAAAGTCCATGAAAGTCCTTGAATCTCAAAATAATAATTCAAGGCCTTGAAAGTCGTTGAAAATTGCAGTCAGTGCTGGAAAATCCTTGAAATTTGTAGCTAATTTCATCCAACTTAGATTCTAGAGTACCTTGTGTGAACATAATTTATGTGCTACTGGCAGCAACGTAGCAACACATAATGATAAAAAACAAATAAAAACGATCATACCACCTCTTCGAACGTCGATCGAACGCCCCATGCACATATACATTCTTCGTTAAAATCATTGCACTGATTGGTTGAATGTCAGGAATGTTAAGAGCCAATGAAAAGTTGTGTACTATTCGCTCTTTCTGCGAAAAGCCATGTGTTTCGATTTTGCAGTGCGTATCTAGAGTCCTTGAAAAATAGAAAATATGCCCTTGAACGTCCTTGAATCTTTAGTCCAAAAAAGGTACGAACCCTGTATTTGCTTAGGTAAATGAAGATTGACAGAGTATTCTGTAGGTCGTTCTCGTAGTCGCAAAAAGTTCAAAACTTAGCTTTTCACGTTGTATTCTTCAAGACGACGGCATGGAAGTGGCCAGCACACTGCATTCCAATGTGCAACTATTGTATTCACTTTTGTTCTCTGCCGTCAACGTTGGCGTTGCAGAACTCGACTCTCAAACTCCCTAATAGCGTGTGCACTAAGGACGTTATGAATCAGACAAACAAACCAGCTATCGTAAAATTGAGAGGCGGCTAATTCAATGTGTTGAATAGACACTATTTAACATTTAGCAAGAAAATTGATTCTTGTATTTACAAGATGCTACGTTCGCTATACACCTTTTTGTGAACCATGCCTCTGTTTGTCTGAGTTACATGAGGGTAAAAATTTATATTTTAAGTAACAGTGCACAACGCTATTGTAGCTAGCGACAACAACCTAAACAGTTAGTATAATTACCCTACATTTCGTTCTGTTTTTACTCTTCGTCCAGGTGTGGACTAGTGAACTAAAGAGAACAATCCAAACAGCTTCACATATTGGAAGTTCTGTAAACGAACAATGGAAAGCGCTCAACGAAATCGATGCGGTGAGTCTTTGTAACTGTTACCATTCTTCTACACGCTTCGTGGCGCATAAAGTCTCCACAGATTGCTTCCATTTCTCTCTGTTGGCTGCACTAGATCTCGCCTCTTCCCATGAGTGCCAACCTGCTTCTTTCCTTTCTTTCTTTAATACTGTTCTTCACCAGGTCCTTTTAGGTCTTCTTTTCTTCCTTTTCCCTTTGGGCGTCCATGTCATTGTAGTGTTGCAGTCTTTTCTTTTGTCCTGTTTGACTGATCATGATCCTTCTGCGTCACTTTACCTCGTTGCTGAAAGGCTTCATGTCTGCTACTTCTTCCTGTCTGAGGGGAATCCTTGAAATAAAGTGGAAAGATCACTTAGGTGGTGTGGAGGCAGCGTAACTCAGTAATTACGGTGCTGGATTGGCATGCACTTTTCCTGGGTTCAAATCCCACTCTGATCACTGACAGGGTTTGGCTTAGGTGATCCCGGAGTCAAATCTACCATGGTTGTAAACAGCTAAATGGTCTGCCTCCAACCAGTTGGGATCTTTAATGTAGTCCTCTTTGTTTAGGGGTTACTGACATGCAACTGGGGCTCTGCCCAGTGTCTTTATCTTTGCTTCTGTAGCAAAACTGATTAGATTCCATTAAACTAAATAAGAGTCTTTGTGCACTTGAGCTGTATACTTCAAGCACTTTAGTGAAGCACTTGCACAGATCTAGCTATTTTAAGTATTTTGTTGTTCTGTCAGTCGTTAGTTCAGCTGTGTTGCTAATGTTGTACCTGTGAGATCTGGCTGGTGTTGAAAAATCAGCACGTGTTTATGTTTTACTAATGATCTGACTTAGTTTACCAAGAAAGGAAGTTTTACTTGTCAACTTTAGTGCCACTCTATTGTATGAAATTATCAAACTGTTCTTTCTTGCTACTTTTTTTCAGTTGGTTGTGTGAGTTTACTATTATTGATATTATTACTGATTTGGTTTTTGAACTTAACTACAAACCATGGCTACAACCCTGGAATCATATGCGAATTAAAATAAACAATCAATGCTCTTAGTTGCACACTAGAAAAACAAGATTAAAACAACACAATAAACACACATTTATTTATTTGTATGAGTCCTTAAAGGGTTCTATGCAGTATAACACACTCGAGTAAAGAAAAATTGGTCCCCAAAGATCAATCATGTTTGATAATTTTTCGTCCCATAAATTGCTATGTTACCAGCATGGTGAGTCCCGGTTGTGTAGTGGTTATCATGCCTTAGTAGTAACCAGGAGACGTAAGTTTGAATCTCAATGGTGTAGTGGTTATCACGCCTTACTAGTAACCAGGAGACGTGGGTTTGAGTCCCGGTGGTGTAGTGGTTATCATGCCTGACCAGTAACGAAGAGATGTTGGTTTGAGTCCGAGTGGTGTAGTGGTTATCACGCCTGACCAGTAACCAGGAGGCGTGGGTTTGAGTCCCAGTGGTGTAGTGGTTTTCACGCCTGCCTAGTAACCAGGAAACGTGAGTTTTAGTCCCAGTGGTGTAGTGGTTATCACGCCTGACTTTGAACCAGGAGACGTGGGTTCATGTCCCGCCCGGGGCATTCAAACCAATTTTTTCAATATGTGTGTTGGAAGGTGAAAAAGATGCTATGTTGTATAAAATCGAATGGCTTCTTTTATAACTTCAGGGAGTGTGTGAAGAGATGACATACGAAGAGATACAAGACAAGTATCCAGACGACTTTGCACGACGAGATGAGGACAAATTTCACTACCGATACCCCAGGGGAGAGGTAGGTACTATAGCATCGACTCCCCCCTCCCTCCCAACGTAGCGAAATAAAGAACAACTTGAACTGCTTGAAATTGTTCTTTTTAAAGTCTAAGATATCAGATATAAAAAGCACTGCTAGATATCAAGTTTTTAAAGAATTTTTTTCTCTTCGCTTTATGTATAGCGTTTTGTGCATGATTTATGGCGGCGATTTTGAAACTCCTTTTTCTGCATTCAAATATTCGTTTCGGGTAACATGTTCTCTTGATAGTTTAACTCATAGAACGAGGCTAGTAGGGCTAGTTTGAATGGGAAGAAAGGAATATTAAAATTGCCGCCCTTTATGGAGGACTATAGAGAACCTTAAATGAAGGAAAGCGCTTCTCAAGTTGAGTGATCAGAAAAACTTCTGAGTCACTGATAGAAATCGAACCCGCAACCCTCTGATTACTGGTCAGATGCTCTACCCACTGAGCTACAGAGAATCACATGGGGAGCCGAGTCACAGGATAAGTTCTTGTCTATTCCCACTGGACACACGTCTTGCAGCTACTAGCTCGATATGCCCGATAGTGATAAGCTATATGATTCTATTCATCAAAATTAATGATTTATCTAGAAGTTTGCAACTTGGTGTTGTAAAGAATGAAGGAAAGCACTTCTCAAGTTGAGTGATCAGAAAAATTTCAGAGTCACTGACGGGAATCGAACCCATAACCCTATGATTACCGGTCAGATGCAGAATTTTTTTTCTGATCACTCAACTTGAGAAGCGCTTTCCTTCATTCTTTACAAAACCAAGTTGCAAACTTCTTGACTCTTGACATGAATCATATAGAGAAACTTCGGGAATGCTAATTTGTCATGTTGCGTCACACGGGAAAACGGACACGAACGGTTTACCGTTAACAATCCGTTACCTAAGCGTTATAACGGTTTGGGCAGGTGCCAAAAGCTTTAAGAAACCGTCAGGACTGTTACACTGACCGTTGAAAGCGTTAAATAAACTGATTAATTTAGGGCGTTGAAAATTTACAAAAGTCGTTCAAATAAATGTTAAGCTAAAAGTGTAATGCGTTAAACAAGTCGTTTTTTAGTGATTTCATTTGTCGAGTCTTTATAATGCCTATGAAATAAAAACAAATTGTTACCTCAGTGGATAGACCTTGCTACATAAGAAATTATAGCAGTAACAAGAACAACAGCAATCCTTTATATTTGTCTTGACAATGGTTTACAGTTTCATATCACTATAGAATAATTGTCTTAAGTTAACTAGATATCTTTTACAGAAACTTAACTTTTAAAAGTGTTAGCCAATGGTTGACATGAACATCAGTTTGCAGGCATAGGTCCCATAGAAGTGCAGAGCCAATCGTGCTAGGTAGCGCTTAAAACTTTCGCCGACCATTCATCTTGCTACCTCGAGATACATCATCAGCCAAAGTTTAGCTCAAGTTCATCCAAAGGTTATGGATTGGCTGTCGCTCTTGTGACATCACCAGTTGAGATCTTAAAATATCTCTAGAACCATAAAAGATTTTTGACAAAACTTTTTCACCGCCATTCCTTAGTTATCAAGGTCTATCCACTGAGGTAACAACATTTTTCATTTCATTGGCACTTTATATTTTTGTATTCTCATTTGGTCTTAAAGCATTTCCGAAAGTTATCATAACTGTTCAGTGCTAAACTGTAATGAAAGCATATTTTTCGATTAAATTGAAACTCTGAACTGTTACAAATTGATTTAAGAGTTTTGACTATTCATTTCGTGACTTTGAATATGTACCCACAATATGGATCAGCACTCCCGTTGTTCTCGATGGTCAATTTATTTGAATGCAGGGCTGTTGCCCCGAAACTTTAAGGAAACAACAGTAGAGTGAACAAGTCTCGGTAACCTAATTTAAAACTTTCCTTTCCCCTAGTCATATGAAGACCTTGTGCACAGACTTGAACCTGTGATATTGGTATGTATAAAATGATGATACTAGTGATACAGCTGTGGTATTGGTATGTACAAATGATACTAGCATTACCCGTGATATTGGTATGTATGAAAGGTACGTACCAATGTTACCTGTGACATTGGTACGTATGAATGGTACTAGTATTACTTGTGATATTGGTATGTATGAATGGTACCAGTGTTACCAGTGATGTTCGTATGTATGAATGGTACCAGTATTACCAGTGATGTTGGTATGTATGAGTAGTGCAAGCATTACCTTTGATATTGGTATGTATGAATGGTACCAGTATTACCAGTGATGTTGGTATGTATGAGTAGTGCAAGCATTACTTGTGATATTGGTATGTATGAATGGTACCAGTATTACCAGTGATGTTGGTATGTATGAGTAGTGCAAGCATTACCTGTGATATTGGTATGTATGAATGGAACTGATATTACCAGTGGTATTGGTATGTGTGATTGGTACTAGTATTACTTGTGATATTGGTATGTATGAATGGTATCAATATTACTTGTGGTATTGGTATGTATAAATGGCACCAATATTACCAGTGATATTGGTATGTATGAATGGCACTAATATTTCTTGTGATATTGGTGTGTATAAATGGCACCAGTATTACCTGTTATATTGATAAGTATGAATGGTACCAGCAAATTTAGGGGAAAACAGTTTTTTCGCCCATTCTCTTTTTATTTCGAGTTCCTTGAATACGAAATTTATGTATTTAATAATTTTGGCCCATATTTTTTAAAGTCTGTTGCTATATATTCTTCAACTTCCACCAGCGCAATAAATACTCCATTTTTCTAATGTAAGTTTTTACTCGTTTCAGTTTATTCTGGGGACAAACTAGCGTCGCTCAGCAACATTTTGTCTCATTAATTCAACAAATTTGAGACTTAAGGGCTGGAACGAGTAGAAATTTGCATTAGAAAAATGGTATATCTGAGAAGCAAATGCAGTGGACATATTTTGATGTGTGTTTCTATCCCTCAGAACTATGTTAAAGAGGTACACTAGTTGCCATTTTTTAAATTTTATCTCCATTTTACACCATAATTACAACAAAGGAATATAAATACGCATTTGCACAACAATCGATCATTATGTTATTACACTAGTGACAAGTTTATTTCCACAAATGGCACTAAGCCAGTTGCATAAGCTTACAAACTTGAGGTGATATGTATTTTGTAATAGGGACTGAACTAGGTATCCCTAAGAGGCAGCCTTGTCGAAATACAATTCCATTTATCATTAATGAATTCTAAATTGATTAGCCATTTCCTTTGAACTTTAAGATCGTTATTTCATTTTTTGAATTGTGGTTATCTGCTACAGGAGTTGGAGAGACAACAAGATGTGTTAGTGATATGTCATCAGGTACGATTGATAATAATGATAATGGTGATAATGATAATAATAATAATATTAATAATAATAATAATAATGATGATGGTGAAAATAATAATAATAATAATAATAATAATTATGAAAAATTCAGCGCATTAGTATTAGCAAAATTGCACATTTCGTAAATATTTCCCAAAAACTAATGCAGATATAAAGTTTTGAAACTTTATCTTCAGCACTTATTTTTACAGAAAAATGTATGGGGGAAAACATGCAAACGAGCCTTAGAAGGGCATTGATGCCTGTCAACCATACTTTTCATTGGAAAATTCTCCATTTCAAATCCTCGTATCTCCGTGGAACTGCGGGCAATCTTTTTGAAACTTCGTAGCTTTACTAGTATAAATGTGCTGAAATTGACTCTGGACTCGATCCATCTTAAAAAATAGTTTTTCAACAAAGACTTTAAACTGTTGTTTCCAGTAAGAAAGTTTGAAAAAGAAAAAAACATTCTTTTCTTAGGCTGTTGCACGATGTCTGCTAGCATATTTCTTGAATGATCCGCTTGAAGAGCTGCCATACATGAAAGTACCGCTTCACACAGTCATCAAACTTACCCCAGTTGCATACGGTACGTCATACTAGTGAAGATGGCTTGTTGTTAATAGGAGTGTTATTTGTTGTTATTATAAGTTGCATACGGCCGGGTCGTCATATAAGTGGAGACAGGTTTGTTGGATTGTGGTGCTTTTTATCTATTCCAAGTCACTGGGTAGCAGTGTCGAATTCTACTTTGGTTTAAGATTCATCTTTAATCTTTTTTATGTTCGGGCTTATGCTTGCTTGCGTTTGTTATCAGGTTGTCATCAGGAGAGATTCGATCTTCATGTTCCTGCAGTAAATACACATAGAGAAAAACCAGCGGTATGAATATACAAATGTTTCCGTGTGGGTTGTGTTGATATGGCGATCGTTATTGATAAATGATATGGGCGTGGGTCATGTTGTTGTAGAATTACGTTTTGTAAATATTAGGGAGTCCAGGTTGTGTTGATGTGGCGATCGTTATTGTTAAACGTTAGGGGTGTAGGTTGTGTTGATGTGGTGATCATTATTGTTAAATGATAGGGATGTGGGTCAAGTTGATGTAGAATTACTTTTTATTAAATACTAACGAATTCAGGTTGTGTTGATGTGGTGATCGTTCCTAATTGTTAGGGATGTGGGTCTAGTTGATGTGGAATTACCTTTTGCTAAATGTTAAAGAGTGTGGGTTGTGTTGATGTAGTGATCATTGTTAAATGTTAGGAATGTGGGTCAAGTTGATGTGGAATTACCTTTTGTTAAATATTAAGGAGTGCAAGTTGTGATGATAGGGTGATCGTTATTGTTAAATGTTAGGGATGTGAGTCATATTGATGTGGAATTACTTTTTGTTAAATACTAACGAATTCAGGTTGTGTTGATGTGGTGATCGTTCCTAATTGTTAGGGATGTGGGTCAAGTTGATGTGGAATTACCTTTTGCTAAATGTTAAAGAGTGTGGGTTGTGTTGATGTGGTGATCGTTGTTAAATGTTAGGGATGTGGGTCAAGTTGATGTGGAATTACCTTTTGTTAAATATTAAGGAGTGCAAGTTGTGATGATAGGTTGATCGTTTTTGTTAAATGTTAGGGATGTGGGTCATATTGATGTGGGATTGCCTTTTGCTAAATATTAAGGAGTGTGGGTTGTGTTGATGTGGTGATTGTTATTGTTAAATGTTGGAGATGTAGGTCAAGTTGATGTGGAATTACTTTTTGTTAAATATTAAGGAGTGAGGGTTATGTTGATTTTGTAATCGTTATTGTTGAATATTAAGGAGTGCAGGTTGTGTTGATGTGGTGGTCGCTATTGTTAAATATTAAGGAGTGTGGGTTGTGTTGATATGGTGATCGTTATTGTTAAATGTTAGGGATGTGGGTCAAGTTGATGTGGAATCACTTATTGTTAATTATTAAGGAGTGCAGGTTGTGTTGATATGGTGATCTTTACCGTTAAATGTTAGGGTTGTGGGTCATGTTGATGTGGAATTACTTTTTGTTAAATTTCTAGGAGTGCAGGTTGTGTTGATATGGTGATCGTTATTGTTAAATGTTAAGGTTGTCGGTCAAGTTAATGTGGAGTTATCTTTTGTCAAGTATTAAGGAGTGCAGGTTGTGGTGATATGGTGATCTTTACCGTTAAAT
>JAOBRD020088007.1:0-10313 GCA_027575215.2 Hydrozoanthus sils
AACTGGTCCGTACCTTACTTAACAATTTTATTACTTCTATTCTTTTTGTATACATTCTGAAGAGTACCCAAGAAATTTTTTCCTCCTTCTTTCATAATCGAATTCGATGTACAGTGTATAATTCGCTCTAGCTCTAACCATAATTTGGCACTTGCGCAAACATTTCGAAAAGCGGCAAGATCTATAGAATCACATTCTGAACTACTTACACCGCTGTACACGTAGTTTTGTCATTTAGCTTTATTTTTGAAATCTACATTAGGAAATCGAATTCGAAATATTAATCAATAGAAATTGTCGACCTCCATAAATTGTCCTGTTTGTCTATTTATGGTTTAGGCTTTGTATGCATTTGTATTTAGAACAATCACTGAATACCGGAAAAAGCTGATTTCAATTATTTAAAGCAGTTATTTCGCCAATTGCAGAATCAGAATAAAATAAGGCCAATAGTTTTTAATTTCCTTCGTTCCAACCAATTTCGAACGACAAAATATTTATCATGTTAATGTGTAAATATCTACAATTTGTTTCCTTAAAACGTGACTCAAAACATTTTTTATCTAGATTTCTTCAAGTGCATAATAAACTCGAGCTAAACGTTCTGAATAGTGAAGATTACATAATACTTTTTGTTTGTATGAAAAAGGCTTTGCTCTGAGTAACTTAAAACTGATAAGTCATACTTACCGGTGAGACGTGCGAAAATTAATTAAAAATATAATCTTTGAGAATGTTTACGACAGAATCCGCTGAAATTCAGTTAACTTTCAAAGTTCTTTATCTATGTTCACCTCTAAAACCCAGCACAGGAGAGTCTGTAATTCCGCTCTGTACTTTGGTAATAGCATCGAAAGAGCAAAACAAAGCTTATTGATCAACTTTTTGCCAATTTAAAAGTGTTTTAAATCAATTTTCTATTACGGTTTGGTATCTCAGATAAGAAGCAATTAGTTCGCTTTTAACTTCATCATAATAAGAACTTTTAATTAAATTCAATTATCAAATTGTTTCCCGTCCATAGTTAAATCGCGATTGAGCCACACTCAAATTCAAAATCGACTAAAAAATTTTAGTTGCAAACAATCTTAAAAATGAGTTTTTCTGTTTTACGTTATGTGCTCTGACGAATGGCTGATGCTCGACTAACGTTAACTAGAAAGGATAACAGTCCAAAACTCCGACGGCAAACCGAAGGTTTTCAACTACAAAAGTCTTAACGGATCTTAGATCTATTATGCTTAATTGTAGACGCACTGAAAAACTTTCAAAAACAAGTTTTGTTTTTAGAGTTATATGCCACATTGAACTTGTACATTTTCTCGAACGCTACGCTTCTACAGTATTCGGATTTTAATACCAACCTATATTTTAACTAGGTTTCTGTCAGTGGGGCCTGTATGACTTAAATATTATACAAAAACCTATTTATTCACAAACGCCTTAAGCACGAGAGTAAAAGATAGTAGAAAATAGACAAAAACATTATACGAAGAACGAAAAGGACAGAGTTTTTGATGGGGTGTTTCCGTTGCTGTCTAGTCCGTCGTTTGACAGACTGAAGCGTTAGTCAGCTGCGAGATCTATGTGAGAGTTAAAAAAAAGAAGCGTTTAAATTTGTCACACCGCTAAACCTCATCGATCATGCTAGCTATCTTGATAAAAGAGAGAAAGAAACACGACTAACTTTATTGTAACACTCAAGGGTATCGATAACTGGAAAGCTAAGATCGTTGAATCATTTTTTTAGATAAAAAATTCGACCCGTTTTCTTACCCTTAATCTCATGTGCATCAACTGCCCATTCGGCGTATATAGCCGAGTACTCGTTTTGAGGGCCGGGAAACTGCACCTATACAGTTCCTTTACGGTAAGTACCGAGACTACCGTTTCCATTAATTAAACCCACACGTCAAGCGGTATTAATTTTAATTTCTCGATTGGTTGTGCATCGGTACGGTCATGGTCGAACAAATGGAACTGTGTTCGTCAAATTAAAGTACGAAACCATAGTGATTTTTTTATTCAATATTAAATAGATGAAGTTGAGACTGGACGCAAGATTCGCTATGCTACAGCTTTACGTGCCGAACCAAACAGGTGCAAAATCTAGTTCCTCTGATAGAAATAATGATGATAGGAGTATTGATGATGATCATGATGATGATAGTAATAATAATGATGATGATGATCATAATAATAATAATAATAATTAATAACAATAGTAATAATAATAACAAAAAGGATAATAGTAATGCTGATAGTAATGATAATATTAATAATAATAATGATGATGATGATGATGTTGATAATTAAAAAACAACAAAAATAATAACAATGACAAAGATAATATGAAAATAATAGTATTAATGATAGTTATTTTATAAAACTTCTAATGTGCCTTTCAACATAAGATGATCAAAAATGCTAAGCAGTTTGCTAAAAAAGAAAAAACAACTCATAATGCTAAAATGATTAAAAGACTAAGTAACTGAAAGTGACTAAAACCGGCTATGACAATTAATATCTCAATGATTCGGTTAAAGTCATAAATGTTAATGTGTTAAAAGCAGATCTAGAGAGGTTTGAAATCTAATGGTTTGGCTCACTGAAAAAAGTGCGGAGGTTGGTTTCACACTGAGCGACTAACCACTTTAGACACAGTCGCTAAAAACAAGACAGCGTTACTTAAATTTCATTTTATGTAAGAATTAAAAAGAATACAAGTGTGCGGCTCAAGCAAGTCTACATAGAGAGCTGTATCTTGATTTGTTTTGAAATTAAAGCCCTTGTTTTTAAGCAAACACCTGGCAGAAACACATGTGTGTCAACAGATATTGTTGAGGAACTCCTCAGTCCGTGGTGAAACCATTTTCATTGAATTAAACAGTCGATTCACAGCTTCAGTTAGCCAAACTTGGATATATAGTTTTAAAAAACTATTGAATGCGTCGGCGAGTAATACATAAACTTGTATCAGACGAAGGGCTAACGCTCGAAACGTAAGCTTTTCCCATCATCTCGGGGCGATGATAATTTATTTATCACATAAAACTACAAGTTCAGTTAGCCAGGTCTGAAAATGTAAGGCGTCAAGCCTTCGAGCTCAGCGCCGTGCTAAACTCGTACTTAATAACGTAAAACGGACCTTTTGGGGGATTTATTGGTCAAACTAGCTTGGCAAAGAAAAACAGACCAAATTGGCAAACACTTGCAGGTAATATTGCTAAGTTACTAAGCATTACTTAAAAGGGTGCGTAGTTTTAATGCTGGCTTCTGTGTTCAGAAATTTGGTAGGTACTCAAAGCGTAGTGGGAAATGTATTCGTGTAAACTTGTTATAATAGTTATAGAATGCGAGGTAGGTCAGTCAATATTTGCAACAAATAAACATAAACACAAAGAAGTGGTCATCTAGTTTTGCCTTTTTGGTTTTCGTTTTATCTTGGATTTTACTTTCTGCATTTATGGAAATAGAACAACCAGATGCTATAAAAATCTTGGATATATTTCGCTTATAAACTGACAATCATACATCTTATAGCTTTAAATTTGCAAACAGGTTCTTTGTCTCGTGTATATGCCCGAAAGCAGTTGAAAATAAATGCATCAGGTCGCTGTTAAAGTCATTTAAATTTTTCTTCTGCAAGCTATTCAACGTCGGCAAGTGTAATGTTGGTTCGCATCGTACATGCGCGTGCAGGGGGGTAGGGGTGGGGGAGCATTGGTTTGGCTAAAAGATATTGGTTGACATAGTGAAGTCAGCTGGTGGTTGAGACTGGGGCACCGATATCAATTGTTGTGACACATGCTTTGTAAACATCCACATTCAAAGTCATTGAAAAAAGGGCGCGGAGCAGTCTGGTTTACCTTTTCACAAGCTTGCTTTTCATAATACGAACTTTGAAACTTCAATCAAATTTCATGTAACACTTCGGCAGCGCCTACTTTGACGGCGGATTTTTGCATTGATGAACAAGTTGTTTTCGGCTGAAAAGTGGCAAGCTTAATATGCTATCAGGAGTCAAAAGGAACTTCAAACTCTGTGCCTGTGGAATGAATTCGAAGCTAAGGAATGAAAAATCAGAGGTATGTAAAGTAGCATAGATTCTGTCTTCACAGATGTAGAGTTTTGGCGATGTGTTCAGATGCACGAGGCAAAAAGCTTACTTTAAACGAAACAACGCTTCAAAAGTAATATTGATAAAAAAAAAATGTGCAAAGCTTCAAAACGTTTTGAGAAAATATTAGGAAATTTGAAATAAAACAGAATTAGCGACTTTTCAGTTTATATTCAAGAATACTATGCATGACAGCGAGGCACTTTTGCTCGCCCACTCGGGCGCCAAACAGAACTCGGATAATTTACTTTTTTGCAATCTTGTTTCAGATAAAAAGTTTATCATAGTAATCCTACTTACACATATAACTTGTTCTGAATTCGCACAGGAAAAGTGCTTAAACGATCTTTTATAACACGTTTTTAAAAAATTTTCTTTTTGGAATTGCCATTCAGAGTTATCAATAAGTGGGTGTTTTGTTCATGAATACTTCGCTGCTAAGTACGTGACGCTGTCTTGCATGTATACAGTTTACTTTATTGTTACCGATATTGAAGGATTTATCTTATTTCCCTAATGGAACACACTAATACAAGGATTTTGGCCGTGTAAGAAAGAAAAACATATACCACGCTGCGATAGAGCCAGAAAAATGAATGCGCACTGTTTGACCGAGACGGCAGGCATGTTTATTTGTTTTCTCTTCAACTGAAGTACTTGAACTACAGTGCGGGAGTATGTTGTCACACCAAAATTTAGAGCTTTAGTTTTAGGATTTTTAGTGTATGAATATATATACGTATAAATTATTAATTTATTGTATTAAGCATTGTTGCTGTTCTTAGCCAAGCACCTGAAGTTTTTAAAATGGAGATAATTGCTTCGAGTCTTACAATGTAGATGTGTAAGATGTGATTGTATTGTCTCGTTGAACCAATTTTCAGAAAAGGCGCAATTGTTGTCTTTTAAGAGAAAGTTCTAGGAAAAGAAAAGGGACTTATACAATAGAGTACCACATTGTTTAATATAACGGACAATTCCTTTTAAAGGAACAATGTCCACTGTTGTTTGGTTAATGTTTGTTGAATGAATATCATGTTGTTCCAAAAAACCGCATTCAAGTTCTGCGTTTATAGTTCTAGCTGTTTCAATATTTTTTAATAATTTAAAATGCAGTGTTCGTTTAAACTAATGGGAAATCCGGCCTTAATTTCTAAAACTCTTTCGTCTACCTTAGCAAAACTGCATCTAATTATTCAGTTTGTTTTTATTCAATTTTGTTTCTTTGTACGGCTTCTTTGTAACTAGGTCTTGGCTTTAAAAGGTTTAATTCCAGTTTTACTTCAAGTTCCCTTAAAGCTATATAAGGGCCTGTTCAAGGCTTTCAGTTGTCACTCAACCTCCAAGAAACCAGTAAAATTGTTCTTAATTTTTTGGCGATTTGAGTCTCAAAATTTTCTTAAACTGTTCTTGTTTCTATGGGTGGTTTAAATTGAAGAAAAACTAAGCCTAAGGTAATGCAATACATGCAATGTTAATCGAATTTGACCGATTCATCCTGGACTCACTGAGTCATTGCGCGTGCTCCCGAGGTGATTATAAACTGCGAATTATTTCTTAGTCATTTTTTATTGTTCGGTTTAAGATCGAAGCTCACGGTAAAGTTTGAAAAACAATTAGCCACCGAGCCCAAACCTCAGCTTGTTCTTAAATTGTTCTTAAATTTTGGCCAATCTGAGCCTCGTTGTTCTTGTAAAGTTGTTCATATTACAAAGCGTGTATTGATGTAACTAATATATCGGGGAGGTTGTAGGAGTCCGGGCATTAAGACCTCCGCCTCCCAACCTGAGGTCCCTGGTTCAATTCCCGGTCTGCCGATCGAAGGCTGAATATTTGAATGACATTCTTACCCTTAAAGTCCGCTCAGCTTTCTATCCTTTCGAACGCGCGGGGGTCGGTAAAATGTCGAGTATCGGCATATTGGTCCGCTTTTTGTGATGTACGTATCTGACTCGCCATGCTGGGGGTAAACTGATCATTGTAAAGCCCTTTGGGCATATTAGCGTTATACCAATATTTACTTTTAGCATATGAGTTCACAGAAGAACCAATTACCTCAAAATCATAAGTTTTTGTTGGTTTCTGTTTTAAACAGAGAGGAAAATAACGAAACATAACATACCGTACTTGTATACGTATAAATGAAATTAAATCGCTTACTGGAAAAATCCTACACGATTACGATGTTATGGCCGTTTCAGTTATACGCACAGAAGTTTAGAACAACTGGATGAGTCAAAACATTCATTGTCATATAAAACACTGTAGTAGTGTTAGAAAGACGCAAGCGTAACATACACAAATTTCGACGAAACACGCCTTTTGCTAATGAGCACAAATTCATATTTACAGGAGGCGTGAAAACTTCGCCGATAAAGGTACAGAACTTCCCTGAGATTTCGTCACAAAAATTCTTATAGAAACGAAGAACGAAAATGAATCGAACTTCGCTTGTGTTTCTTTTACTACTACTTTATATAAGAAAATTATTACGGATACTGATCTAATTTTAGCGGTTAGGTAGTTTTCTTATTTCTCTTGCTTAGAGAGAAACTGAACCGCCGCTTGGTCCAAAATTTGTATTTTGAAAAGTGTCGGATGAGGAAGGACTATCTCTTTTATGGAGCAGGTTCTTGTCTAAACTGTATAGCTTCCCAATGAAACCCCGATCTGAGAGGAAAGGGCGTCGCACTCACAGTTTATATGTTCATAAAAATAACGACACAATGCCTAGTTTGTTAAAACGTTTTCCTTTGTTGTTGTTTTTTTTTAATTTTTGCTGAGCTATATTGTTCTTTGTTATCTAGGTCTTTTTTCTGCTGAGCTACGTTTTTTCATTTCTTATCCAGGTAGAAATTGCCAATCCACCACCACGCGGATCCCAAGAATCATTGCAGAGAACAAACCAGGCAGAAAGCTCGGACATTCAACTAACGATGGTGTCTCACCAATCCCCAAACGACATGACTCCACCCCAGGACCCCAGCGATAAAGCGCCTTCGACGGAACAGAAAGGTGACGATTCGGCTTCTGTAACAAAAGAATTATCAGACAACAAGAGCCATGAAGAAGCTTACCAAGAACAAGAAACAAGTGCGAGGCGGGAAGACGCAAATCCTCCACATTCATCCCAAGGCCCTCTTGCGCGTCGGATGGCCGTTTGCGACGATACCGATAACGCTGAAACAGAACGCCGCCGAATGCGTGTTTACAAGAAACGTTTCTGATATGACTAGGGGAAGCGAACGACTCAATCACTTTAGAATATCTCAAACTCAGAGATGAATAACGGAGAAAACCCACTCAATTGCTAAATGAACTTCAAAACAAGGCATGTAAGGTAGTGTTAAAAGATGAAATACTTTAATTAACGTTCATCACGATGTATCGACCTGATTAACATAGACGTGTTACCGAAGGTTCATCATTATCTATTGTACAAAGGCTGAAAGGGTTGTATTTGAAAATTTTCCTAACTAGAGCTTGCACTTTGCTTGAATAGTTTGCCCCGTTAACCCCGCAACTCCCTCATGTTTAAAATTTTCTAGTGCGCTTTCTGCTCCGTTGTATTAGAAAAGGCGTTTGAACTACCGACACAACTAAAACGAAACACCTTTGTTTCGTAAAATTGTTCTCAATCGTTGTAAAGGTTAATTTCGTTAGCTAATTTATTGTCAGTCTTATTTAGATTTTAACAGTTTCAATAAATAAATCGGCGCTCAAGGCGGCCTACTTCATGACCTATAAGTTACCATAACAACAACATTGCCGGTTTTAAATAAACGTATGAGTTGTTGATCTTGTTTGATTTCAAAAGTAAATGATGTAATAATGATAATAATGGTAGTGATAATAACGATAAAAGTTATAATAATAATAATAACAATACTACTAATAATAATAATAATGAATGTAACAATAGTGGTAGTTGTTATTATTGAGAATATAAATTAACGTATATGTACGACGTTTCGGAATCGTCGTGACTCTATTATCAAGGATTTTGATTTCAGTAAAACATATATCTTATTTATACAAATAAATAAGGTAAACTATGTC
This sequence comes from Hydrozoanthus sils, assembly GCA_027575215.2. Taxonomy (NCBI): domain Eukaryota; kingdom Metazoa; phylum Cnidaria; class Anthozoa; order Zoantharia; family Hydrozoanthidae; genus Hydrozoanthus; species Hydrozoanthus sils. The sequence goes on from JAOBRD020088007.1 coordinate 8,180, forward strand.
TTATATAACAACTAAGATTAAAATCATTGATAATAGAGTCACGATTATTCCAAAACGCTATCCCTGAAATGAGATAATAACACCCAAACAAAATGGCGGACGGATGTATAGTCGCTTCACGTCCGTATTGAAAATGTTTGTTATAAAACACAGGATTTAATACAGCCCAAAGAATTTCTCTCTTTACGCAATTTACGACATTTTGTTACATGCATTACATGTTCTGTACACGCGTGAATCTCGCTACGCTCAATGATTCAAGTATACGTAATAAAAGTGTTTTCTTTTTTTTTCTAAAAATCTTTCGCTTTTTTGAAAGGGAATTTCCATAGACCAGTTGCCTTGCTGGTATGTACAAAAACACTTATTCTATTTCAATTTCGGTGGATAGTGGCTTAATGAATATCTACCTCGTGCCTTCGGCGCTCTGTAGATATTCTGCCACTATTTACCTCAATTGAAATAGAAGAAGTGTTAATTATTTTTATTCTCATTTTGTGCTCTAAATCTCTCTTACTAAAAGTGGTCATTATAATAGGAATAAAAATGATAATTGCTACAAGCGATGAAACAGCGAAATAAAGGTTGTACGGCCCTAAGGACTTCTGACCTCAGTGGGGTTTATGGTTATGACTGTCGTATTCTTTAAAGGATTAAAATAATCAGTCCGGTATGTTTTAGGGGTTGTTGAAGGAAAACTTGTGTTATAACCCCCCAATAATTTTCGAGCAATCTCATTGGACAAAACACATCACGTGGTACAACATCGGAAGTAGTTTATCAGCGAAAATACCCCTTCCAATTTGATACCTGCCCTGCGATTTTGTCGGCCATTTTGAATTAAAACAACAAACATTATTTTTCAAATTTTGAACAAGTTTAAATTGATTGACAAGAAAATTAAGAGGCGTACTCTGCAAGATTCGAGTTAGGGTCGGCCACGGTACCTCGTCGATTTGGCTGAAATTTTGCATGCAGTCTTGTCTTTTCACCAAAAACCATTTTAAAGAACCATCGATCTTTGTACTCATATTCCATGTCAAGCAATTCTCTGAAATAAAAAGTTTTGGTCCTGAACGAGCAAAAAGTTGTGGTGTACTTCCACGTCACTTTTGAGACAGATTAATTTAGTGCAAATCGAAAGTTCGATATTTTTGCATGTTATGTCAATTGGCAATTTACTATTTATACTGAATGAAGATCTTTTATAGCTGGTTTGATATGGGAAATAAAAAAATGGGCAACTTCTTCACAACGAGAAAAAATTTTTTTTGAAGATGCTGAGGTTTGGCCATTGTTCGAGTGTTTTCCGCTTCTAGTACAAACAACAGCAAAGGCAAACATTGTACACCATCATCAAAAATCGTGGAAATGTTTGTATATGTTGCTTCCAAACAGCCATTTACTAACTTTTCTGCATTATTCATACTTGCAATATCATTCGAATGATGATTTCAAGGCCGACCAAAACCGACCATTTTCAGAACTCACAAACTAAAATGAATTAGAAGTTTAAAACCTCCATTTCGTAGTTAGGACCCCAAAGCAAGGCTGCATGCAAAATTTCAGCCAAATTGGTGAGGTACTGTGGCTGCGACCTTTTAAAGTTGATCGAATCTTACAGAGGACACTTCTAATCGTTTCGTCGAGTCTAATAACGAAGATTTTTAAAAATGCCTGGTTTGAAAAGACAGTGCCAGAGAGCGCAAAAAGTCGAAACTGGAATGTGCCGTAAACGTATTTGAAGGTAAACCATAGGTAGCCCAAGCTCTGAATGTTTCAGCGAACGAATATTTGAGAATATAAGGGAATATGGTCGTTGTTGGAGTTTCATATGAAAAATAAAGTAATCCATCACTTACCTCTGTGTGTGTGTGTCATGGTTGTTACTCATCCAACTGGTGCATTTTGAGCCAGTTTGGACGCGATTCCATAATGGAAATGCAGTCACCTTTGAACACAACGCACACACAACTGATATGACCTACACATTTTAACAGTTCAGCTATTTCTCTATTACACAAGGCCGTCTTAACGAAATCGGTATTGGGGGTGGCCTAAAACTTCGTGGTTTTAGAAAACAATTTTGGTTGAAACGTATCAACCTGGTATAATAATTAAAATGATTTTTTTT